>SNQJ01S0145341.1:0-19496 GCA_010110895.2 Picea sitchensis | reverse complement strand
TCATGAGTGGGAAGGAGCTTCTCACAGAGATGGAGAAGAAGGAAGATCCACAATTCTTTGTGGTCAGGAAACCAAGAATTGTCCTGACTAGCACGAGAGTGGATGACTTACCAGTTGAGATTCAGGAACTGCTGGAGGAGTTCACTGACATCATCGTGGACGAATTACCTCATTCGTTGCCACCAATGAGAAGTGTGAGGCATCACATTGATCTCATACCAGGAAGAAGTTTTCCAAACAAGGTTGCGTACAGATTGACGCCACAAGAAAATGAGGAGGTCAAGAAGCAGGTCCAGGAGCTGCTAGATAAAGGACTGGTCAGAGAAAGTTTAAGTCTGTGTGTTGTTCCAACCGTTCTTAGTCCGAAGAAAGATGGAGGTTGGAGAATGTGCACCGACTCAAGAGCAATCAAAAAAATTACCATCAGGTACAGGTTCCCATTGCCGAGAATGGATGATCTGATGGATTTCCTGAGCGGGGCAAATTAATTTTCAAAGATTGATCTGAAGAGCAGATATCACCAGATTCACATGAGAGAAGGTGATGAATGGAAGACGTCATTCAAAACAAACAAAGGTTTGTACGAATGGTTGGTCATGCCATTTGGCTTGAAAAACACGCCGAGTACATTCATGAGGCTAATGAATGAAGTCCTGAGGGAATTCATCGGGAAATTTGTAGTCGTATATCTGGATGATATACTGGTCTTTAGTAAAACAAAGGATGAACATCTAAAACATTTGGCCATTGTGATGGGAAAACTACAGCAGGAGAAGTTATTGATTAACATGAAGAAATATTCGTTCATGAATACAGAGCTCATTTACTCGGGGTTCGTCATTTCAGCGAATGAATTAAAAATGGATCCAAGTAAAGTGGAAGTGATCAAGAATTGGCCATCACCCAGAAATGTTTTTGAGGTGAGGAGTTTCCATGGTTTGGCTAGTTTCTACCGAAAGTTCATTCGAAATTTTAGTGGAATTAGCGCCGCGATGATGGATACAGTGAAGAAGCGACATAAGTCTTTTCACTGGACAGCGGAGGCTGAGAAAAGCTTCAATCTGTTGAAGCGAAAGATCACAGAGCAACCAATGTTGGTGTTGTCAGACTTTAAGAAGACATTTCAAGTGAAATGTGATGCAAGCGGATACATCATAGGAGCGGTCTTAAGTCAAGAGGACAGACCAGTTGCCTATTACAGTGAGAAGCTGGATGAAGCGAAACTGAAGTACTCCACGTATGATAAGGAATTTTATGCTATCATACAGGTGTTGAAGAAGTGGAGACATTACTTGATCCCAAAGGAATTTGTATTGTACAGTGATAATCATGCATTACAGTTTGTGAGTCAACAAGAGAAGTTGAATCAGAAACATGCTAAATGGGTAGAGTATATGCAAAATTTTACATTTGTAATCAAACACATTTCAGGGACTGCTAACAAAGTGGATGATGCTTTGAGCAGGAAATGTTTGTTGCTGCAGGAGTTCCGGGTCAAAACATTGGGTTTTGAAAACCTAAAGGACATGTATGTCAGAGATGCAGACTTCAGAGAAGCATATGAAGCGGCTGAGAATCCCGTTCTCAGAGATCGGAGCCCATGGATAGACTACATGATCCAGGAGGGATTGTTGTTCAGAGGCAATCAAATGTGTATTCCAAATTGCTCCATGAAGGATAATTTGCTAAAGGAGAAGCACAACGGAGGATTGGCCGAACATTTCGGTCAAGACAAAACATTTGAGAAACTGAGCGAATCTTATTTTTGGCCGGGGATGCGCTCAGAGGTTAAAATGTTTGTTGATAGATGTAGAATTTGTCAGCATTCAAAAGGGAGAAAGCAGAATGCAGGTCTTTACCAGCCATTGCCCATACCGGAGAGGCCATGGGAGGCAATTAGCATGGATTTTGTATTAGGATTGTCGAGAACGCAGAGAGGGGTTGATTCCATATTTGTAGTTGTGGACAGGTTTTCGAAAATGGCACACTTCATCCCATGCTAGAAGACCAGCGATGTGACTCACATCGCGAACTTGTTTTTCAAGGAGGTCATTCGACTCCATGGATTGCCGAAAAGTATTGTTTCGGACAGGGACACAAAATTCATTGGACATTTCTGGAGGACACTCTGGAAGAAGCTAGGAACTAATTTGGCGTTTAGTTCTACCTATCATCCACAGACGGATGGGAAAACAGAGGTTGTGAATAGGAGTTTGGGAGATTTTTTGAGAAGCCTGGTGACAGAGCACCACAGCAGCTGGGACAATGTGTTGCCACAAGTAGAGTTCGCATATAACGATTCAGTTAACAGGAGCACAGGAAAAAGTCCGTTTGAGATTGTATATGGCAGACAGCTGAGAGGAGTATCTGAACTTAGGGAGTCAGAGCAGACTGCTATTAGCAGTGCAAGCGCTGAAGAGTTCGCTGAAGCATTGAAGGAACTTCACAGTCAGGTGAAGCAGTGACTGATTGATTCAAATCAGGAATATAAGCGCAGAGCAGATCAGCATCGGAGACAGCTTCAATTCGAGGTTGGTGATCTAGTTCTGGCACACTTGAGGAAGGAAAGATTCCCAAGGGGAACATACAACAAATTAAAGATGAAGAAAATTGGGCCATGCAGGGTCCTGAAGAAATTTGGAGAGAATGCATATGAAATTGAATTGCCGGATGGCATCGGGATATCTCTGACATTCAATGTTTCAGACTTATATCCATACAGGGCTGGAGAAGCATAAAATGGAACTGAGAAACCAGTGGTTGAGTGGACAAAGCAATTACCAGTTGCAAAGAAGCCACAGATGGAGTGCATACTGGACAAGTGAGCGGGTAAGAAAACCAGACGAAAGCAGTACTTCGAATATCTGGTGAAGTGGAAGAATCATCCAGTGGAAGATGCCAGCTGGGAGACAGAAGCAGTTATCCAAAAACATGGAAAGACTGTGTAGGAGCTCATGGACAGGATCCCATGAAAGTTTTCAAGCCGAGGAGTATGATGCAAGAGCATCGCCAACTCATCAAGGAGCATTGCCAAGACAAGTGAGCCAGCATGAAAAGAAATGAACAGTTGGACAAGCTAGCATAAAGTTTTGAATTTTCATCCAAGAGGATGCGCCAATGTATAAATGATGCATTTATGAAGCACCTTTTGTATATTGTATCAGACCTCGAGCCATACGCTCTTGTCTGAATTAGATAGGAAGGCATTTAATAGAGTTAATGCAGGTAGATAGGATTTGTATTTCCAGATTAGACAGTTTCAAATTTTGAGAGGGAAAATGGATATAGACACCCTCCTTTGTATCATTGTAACATAAGCAACATTCAGAAGAGAAGAGCAAGCAGAGAATTGTATGAAGAACACCTATGTACAGATTTGAGTTAATAGAAGAGAGTCTTTGATTCAAATTCATGTCTGGTGTTGTTTCTCTGTGTGTATTGTGTTTGTTCTCTTGAATGTATGTTTTCGGGTTATGCATTTGCTTTGTATATGTTGTGCATTAGATTTCAGGTTTGAAACTGAAGTTTGAGAAGGAAGAGAATGAGTTTCAATTGTTTCTCTATCTAAGTCAAGAGATTCCTGCATAGAGTGCAGTCAAATTCATCCGCAAGGAGTGCGTTGATGAAGGCTCAGTGGTTTAACTATTGTTTTCATTTGCCCAGAGGTCGATTTGGGTTGTTGAAGCCATGCAAAGTGTGCGTAGGCTGGACAAGAAGAAGTCTCAGTTGTTAGTCTGAGCAAAGGGGGTTGGACGACTATTGCTACAAGAGTTGCACAGAGTCGGAGTGTTTAACACTTGAAGTTGTTGAATGTTGAGTGTGGGGAAAGCGCAGACATTCCTATGAAAGAGTCAGAGTGGTTAAGCTCAGGAGGGATAGAACCCTTGAGATATCATTGAAAGGGAGCGTAGAAGATTTCAAGCGGGAGTTGCAAGCACAGGCTGGGAGAACAAGCCTCGGCAGAAGCACTTAGTTGTTTCCTAGAAATCCTTAAGGAGGAGGGACCGACGGTCAGGATTCGCAGGGCAGAGTAGCGAAATCCCGCCAGCTATTGGATCTCGAGGAGATACACACGGGTTAAACCTAAGCGTGCCGAGGAGGAGCCCAAGAGCCATCAGGATTTGGCTCATCGGGGAATCGGGGTTTGTAGAGACAGGAGTTTTATGCCTGTTGAAATCGCGATCAGCGATTTCCTGACGCAGCTGGAACCATTGATCGTTGTTGGTACACGTGGCGTGAGATCCCTGGGAGTCAGGGTTCATCACTTTGGAGATCTTGGTGTTGAGAGAATCATGGAGGATTCGTGAAACTTTGAATTGCGACGGGTCCCACAGTGATAGCATTTGGTACTGACAGGTGTCGCCCGTATCGGGGATCGAGACTTGGAAGGATCTGTGACATCGTGCAACAGGAATCGCAAAATTCCGAAATGTGAAATTTTGGGACCCATTTGATCGGGGACCACAGGCGTCAGAGTAAGGGACAGGTGGCATCAAAATTCGGGGATCGTGGATTCACGGGAGCAGTGACTCACGATCACATGAATGTCGATTTTTCGATAGAGTAAATTCCTTATAGGAATCGATAAAAGCGAGAAGTAAATACTCATCGCGTTTCGGGGATTTGTGAGACCCAAATCCATGAGCGTCGGACTCGCGATGCAGTGAGTTTCGATTTCCCGATAGGCAGAAGGGAGATCGTAAGAATAGTTATGTGGGTAGCGTGGACTTCCGATAGGAAGTTGAAGAGTAATTTACCTCTTTGGGCCTAGGGGAGAGAAGGTCCTGGTGAGAGCGGGGCGCGCGGGTGGCGCGTGCTGCATCACGAGGTCAGGTTACAAAGAATTGGGTCTCGAGCTTGTTTCTATTGAGGAAAAAATCTCTCGCAAGCCCAAACTACCTCTCATGGAAGGAGAAAAGAAAGACGATGGGATAGGATATCCCTTCAAAATGTTTTTCCAGGAATCCCTCATGCAACAAAGGAACGAGATGATAGACAGCTTTGTGCAAATCCTTCGGCGACTTCCAACGGGCAATGCATCTTCCTCAAATGGAGGTGTCGCCCCCTTCTAGGTACAAATCAACTTCAATATTCCTATATTTGAAGGTCAAATAGATGCAGATGCTCTAGAAAAATGGTTGAATCTACTAGAAGGGTATTTATCTGTACATAACTTCTCAAATAGAGAAAAGATCACTTTTGCACACTTCAAAGTCATTCCCCATGTCAAGGAGTGGTAGGAAACTTTCTGCAAGCAAAAGGAAATAGATGAACCATCATTATTTACAGTCCCTGTCATCTAGTAGTTCTTAAGGGATGCTATTAAGTAACAATACTACCCTATTGGAAGTTATGACAACCTGTACACAAAATGGACCACACTGCGGGACGAAAGAGACCAAGTAGTGCCCGAGTTCACAAATATATTCCATAACTTATGAACCAAGATGGCTATCAAGGATTCTGAGTGACATCCAGTTCTCAAGTATCACGATGGTCTGCATATATACATACATGATGAAATGGAGTTTCTAGACATCTCATCCTTGGTCGTGACCTATCGATATGCTGTCAAAATTGAGCAGAAGCTCAAACAAAAGACGTGGAAATTTGGGCTTGGGAACCCCTCTCAGAAAAAGATAGGAAAGGGCAGCCCCAACTCGCAGAACAAGGGACATAGAAAATACGGATAACCTCAGTACAACCAGTCCAGGACAGAAGTAGAGAAGCACACTGAAGAGAAAAATAAATATACCAGGAAGTGGTGTGACTTCAATAAGAGACCCTTGCATAACACTATTGATTGTCGCTCAAAGAAGTTGTTGGTTTCTGAGGTGAAAGACTCGAAATAAGATGTGGGTTTTGACTCTGAGTTAGAACTAGAAAGGGGGAGATGGATCATTGACACAAAACCTAATGCTACCATTTCTACCACCAAGCTCCATCCTAGTGAACCAGATGAGCCAGAGGAAGGCGAACGCCTTTTTCATTCACATATGTGGGTGAGAGGTACCCCACTTCAATTCATTGTTGATAGTGGTATCCAGAAGAACATCATATTAGCAGAGGTTGTCAAGCAACTTTCCCTTCTGACAACATCACACCCACAACCCTACACCATCGGATGGATTTTCCAAGGAAGCAACATCCGCGTCAACCAACAATGTTGCCTGCCATACGACATCAAGCCCTTTAAAGAAAATGTATTGTGTGATGTTTCCCTCTCAAAGTTTGTAATGTTTTTTTCTTCCAACCATATTTATGGAAACGCCCTATTGTATATGAGTCTAAGCCTCGCAATGTTATCATTACTTTGAACAAGAAATTACATAGGATATTTGAGGCAGTCCCACCTAGTGCTATTTCCTTGATCTCTTCCAAGAAATGCATGAATATCATCTCTCGGATGAGGAAGTTTGTCTTCTTCATGATTCTCTCTCAGAATGGGTGAAAGATTGCAACCACATCCAGGATCTTCACATCCAACCTCTCCACATAATAGAACCAAGTGGATAAGGTCATGAAAGAATACTTGGATATATTCTCCTCACCTATCAAGGTACCTATGCACTATCAGGTCAAGCATCCCATCGACCTGACCCCCGATGCACCGCTGCCCAATGGGCCAATATTTCGTCGCTCTTTTTTAGAGAATGAGGATATCAAGCTATAGATCCAAGAACTTCTCCACAAGGGGCACATCTGTCCTATCTCATTTCCTCGTGGAAGCCCAATCATGTTGGTAAAGAAGAAATATGGAACCTGATGACTCTACATTGATTATCGACCACTAAATAAAATCACAGACAGAAACTGGTGCCTATTTCCCCAAATTGATGACCTCCTTGATCAACTCATGGGGGAAAAATACTTTAGTAATATTGATCTAAAGTCTGTCTACCACCAGGTCCCGATAGAATAAATAGATGTATGGAAGACCACCTTCAAGTCTAAGGAAGGTCTTTTCAAATGGTTGGTCATGCCCTTTGGTTTGAAAAATGATCCAACCAATTTCATGAGGATGATGGAAAATATCCTATGACCATTCACAAACAATTTTGTAGTGGTGTATCTGGATGAAATACTCATTTACAATAAGACTTGGGCAGAACACTTGCAACATATTAAACAGGTTCTGCAAACCTTGCGACAACAAAAGCTATAAGCCAACTTGGAAAAATGATCCTTCGATATGGACAGGGTCCATTACCTAGGCTACATCATTGATCAACATGGAATACATGTGGATTCAACCAAGATCCAAGTCATCTGTGATTGGCCAACCCGAAACACACTCACTGATCTTCAGAGCTTCTTGGAGCAATTTGTGTGGGTCCAGCCCCAACAACAAGTGTTCGATGATTGTTATAAACCTAAATTGCACCACACATGCTTACCTGGAATCATGCCATATCATATCCATTATTTTCCAAAGCACTGCTGAACAACTCTTTGAAAATCCTCTTTTATAAAGGCCCATGTGCCCTACTCCATTACTGCACCCGTGTACATGCTGGCTGACCCAAAACAGCCCGCGTGGACCGAAAAAAGTATGAAAAAAGGAAATTTGTCGACGGAACACAAAATCTATGGGTGAGTTAATTGAAACTCCTGGCCATGCATGGCCGAGGGTTCATCCAAATACCTATCTCCTTCTAGCCTATAAAAGAAGGGGTAGGGGTCCCATTTGGAGGGGAAAAAAATATAGAAAAGAAACTCTGCCCATTTGCGTATTCCCATTGTCCCAACCCTTTAGCCTTTCTTGATGCCAAAGGAGATAAAAAGCAAAGAAGTTGGAGGACAATAGAAGAGGAGCCCAGAATCAGGTTCGCGGAGTAGTGGTCGGTCTCAACTTTTTTAAGTTGACTCATTCAAAGTAATAAAGAAAATGCTTTTCCCATCCCAATTCATGAACTTTTTATAGTTTGATAAGCATGTGTTTGGATTTCTAACCCGTTAGTATATAAGTAAGATGCATGTGTATTTGTTGCTCGTCTTGTATGCAGGTCAGCTTTGGAAGGAGTATTGCAAACAAGTAATCAAGTACAACTGAGGATCGACATCAAATGTTGGGAATGAGGTAGGTTGATCTTTCCATGCATTTACTAAGAAAAGGGGATTTAAATCTAGGGATGAAGGTAGAAAGTAGTTTTTCTTCAGTCATATCTGCATGCAAAGTCTAAAATCTATTTGCTAGTCCATAGGGAGATTTCCCCCAAAACAGAATTGGCAACCATACTGGGGACACTCTCTAGGGTTCTGGGAATTTATTTAGTTTTTGGGTGGTTTTAAAGACTAGTTTTTCTGCCTGTTTTTTCTTTTAGTTTCTGTAAGGTCTGAGCTAGCAGAGAGTCTCGTTTTCCATACCATATTTCCTTGTCTTTTGCTTGACTGTGTTTTTCGGGACCCACAGAGGTACACG
The DNA here is from genome assembly GCA_010110895.2 of Picea sitchensis. Taxonomy (NCBI): domain Eukaryota; kingdom Viridiplantae; phylum Streptophyta; class Pinopsida; order Pinales; family Pinaceae; genus Picea; species Picea sitchensis. Next base: position 11,074 of record SNQJ01S0145341.1, on the reverse strand, counting down.
CATGTACCCGTTCCCTACTCTCTTATAGCGTGCATGTGAACGCTAGTTGAAGAAGTAGCAGTAGCGTGTAGAGTTCAGAGAACTTATGGGGTAGTCATCCTCTTCCCTGTCAAAATCACACATTCTCAGGGGGTTTTCTGGAATTATGTTTGAGTCTTGGTTGTTTGTAGTCTTATCTCAGATTGTTTTTTCTTTATCATTTTTCCTTACATTATTTTTTTTTTTGTTAAAAAGACTGTCCAAGCCTTCAAGGGATCCTGGTTATCGATATCAGTGGTCTCTTCCTGGTTTGGTCTGCCTGTTTTCATTTTTTCTCAAAGTTTAGATATACGCGTGTCCTGTACAAGGTCATCCCACGTGTACACGCCCTCTGTCTCTATCTAGTGCATGTTCACACGCGTGCTATTAGAGTAACAGTCATGTGCTTGTACATGATACTTTTTGTTGAGGATAAGGCAGTCATCCTTTCCCTTGATAAGATTTATTCCTCTCAGGTGTTTGAATCTTTGTCTGAGAAGTCAATAGCTTAGGATTAATCTTACCCTTAGCTTTCTTTTACTCATTTAAAAAGTTGTCATAAAAATAAAATATTTTTTAAGGTTTTTGGACAAGTGTGAGAGTCATTTTTTTTAAAATTGCTAGTGTGTGATTTTTGACCTGATTCTTTGCAATCTGTGATTAGGCCAGAATTGTTTTTCTTGGTTTTTGCTTGTTGGTATTTTTTCTTTTTTCTTTATCAAGCATTTAAATAAATAAATAAATCTCTTTTCATTTTCTTATTTGGTTGAAGAGTGTGTTTTTGCATTATTATCCAGGGAGAAGTCATTTTTTTTTCATAAGTTTTTGCAGTTTACTTAGATCATAAGTAGCTTGTAGTCAAGTGAAATTTCTTTTGAGTTTGCTATCCAAAATCTTAGAAAATTAAAAATGTTTTGAAAAGTTGTTGAAATTTTGCATTAAGTAAAAGTTTTGTTTCCAGCTTTTTTATTCATTTTTTGCTTTCGTCTTTTACACCTCATCAGTTTCACTTTCATACCCCTTGACGTAAGACAAAGCCATAAAAATAACGCTAAATTTAAAATCTACTAGAATTTTATGTTTGTAGGGTTCACCAACTAGTTCAGGATTAGGGCCTTGGATTAGGTTGGAGAGTGTTAGAGCTCTATAATTTGCCTAAGGCTGTGGAGGAAATCACAGAGGTAACCTCGAACCACTTGGAGTCTTGGATCTATCCCTCCAAGACTCAGAGAGGGATATCTCTTTTCGATTTATCTTGGTTTGTATGGGATGGATTTAGGCTAGCTATGAAAGTAATGAAAATATGGAGTTGGGGTTTTTAAATGGTTGTTTGGGACAGAAAGGAGGGCCATTGGGAAAATGGGTTCTGCGCTAAAATATGTGATTCACTCTCAGCTCTAGACAAATCTTTTACACAAGGAAAGGTAGTGGAAGTGTTGGATCGAATTGAGTTTTGATGGTGTCGATTTGAGGAAGAACTAGGGGAGGAAAAAAGCCAAGCAGAGGAGCAGCTAAGAATTCCTTAACTGAGATTTTTGGAAGAGAAACATAAAGACTATCACAAGGTCAGATGCAGAGTATTTTTCCAATAAATTCTACTCTGTCACTATCTTTTGACAGTAAGACTTGAAAACAAGTTAAAGATGACAGGAAAAATACATGATAGAGAAAAGAAAATTCCACCAACACCTCCGCACAAGAATACTGTAAAAAACATGTCTATTACTAATCAATCATTTCATGATTACAGAAAAGGTTTTTCTAGAATGGAAAAGCCCACAGAACCTCACAGGTCGAACCCTCTGTAATTCTTTTACATCTCTATAAAAAGGAAAAAGATCTCAGTCTTTCCAGACTCGAGCTCATAACTCTGCTTTCTAAAAATAGAAAAGTAGTTACAATCATGGATGACATCTGTAAATTGTCTCCTAAAACAAACCAACAGTAAATTAAATGGAAACTAAATTTGGTAACTGCTGCTTCGACATCTGGCATATTGGAGGCTGTTTAAGATTTGCTGGAAAATACACTCTAACAACATCAAAACAAATGAATGCAGAATTCGTTGAATGCTTGAGTTTGTTGGATATTTTCTGCCAGTTGGAGGATCGGTGCTCTAAACGCTGCCATGTGTTCCCTGTAAATGAATTCCCTGTCTGCCATAAAAAACGGACCGGTTTTCTTCGAAAAAGGGGTCTGAATAGACATGTGTTTCTCTTCAACGATGACATATGGGAAAAAACTGAAGGAGTTTATTAGATATGGGCATTTTCTAGACAAAAACCTCCTTCGGTTTCACCAAATTCGTCCCCATATGGCCGTAACAGCTCCCGCAAAATCAGGACTGTAACGAAAAAACAAAAATCTGGAAAAAAGGGCCTCAGAGATGGCTTCGATTCTCCCTGCTCGTGGAACCTGTGAAAAAACTGAGAGAGTTTTTTGTTATTCATCTTGTTATGGAGAAAATCCTCTCTCATTTTTTTAAAAATCGTTTTCATTTTCCCATAATCGCCTCTGGAAGAAGACGTGCTAAACAGGTGAAAATAGGCAAAAAATATGAAAAAGTGGTTTTTTTTTATGCTGGGTGGTATTCCGGACCCCCCCCGAGGAGGTAAGCGGTTTTAGGGGGGGGGGGTCCACTGGAATCATAAGATGACATGTGGATGGGGGGCGGTATTGGAAAACCATTATTCCGGACCACCCCCTCTCGTTAAACTCCGAATAGTGAGAGGGGATCCAGAATTTTTAACATCCGTTGATTAATATAATGTGAGTTTGGATGGGGGTGGGATGTGTGAAGGTGTGAGTGGAGTCTGACGTGAGAGGGAGTGAGGTACGAGGGTGGGGTAGACTCAGGGTAGCGTAGGTTTGTTTTTGTTTTATGTTAATGTGTTTTGTTTTTAATATATTTTAGTTTTTAGTTTTTTAATACTTTTCTATTATATGTTTTATTCACGTTTGTTTTATGTTAACTATTATGTTTTTTGTTTATGTTTTTAATTTGTTTTATATTATTTTATATATTATTTGTTTTGTATTGGTTTATATATATATATTTTTATTATATTTTATTTTTTGTTTTTTAATTTGTTTTATATTTTTACATTGTTTTTTAATTAATTTAAATTAATTAAATTCTAACCTAACTACTAACTTAGATTTTTAACTTAATTAAGAATTAATTAATTAATAACTAGTTATTTATTAATTATTTTAATCTATCCTAACTATACTAACATTACTTATTTAATCTAATTAACTTTATTGTTATTTTTGTTCATCCTATGTCTGATTATTCATGGATGGGTGACGGGCGAGAGGTAGTTAATGGGGCAACAGGACAAGGGAGTGAGGGCACAACATGGATGAAGGATGCAACAGGGTGATGGGGGATCAAGTGAAAAGATGGAGGGAAGAAAACAGGATCAACTGAGCCAAACTTCGTCATCACGAGAGAAACGCCAAATCAATAGTCGAAGAATCGAGTTGCCTATAATTATAGGACCCCAACAGAGAGAAACTCTTCAAGGACATTTCAAATCAAACATTGGAGTCTGATTTAGGGAGTGTCTAAGTCTGTTGTCATAAAATTTATCAGGGACCACCCTCTAACACAGGGGATAAACAAAAGGTCATGTGGGAAAGGTAGCGAAGATAACCCCTCCAAAGATGGACCAATCGTAGTGGAGAACACATATAGAGGGCTTGTCTTGGGATTCCGTCGTTTTCATTTGCCACGGGGCTTCATGGGTATCAAATCCATTCGAGGTCCTCAGTTGTCTTCCAGGCCATTTTCTCTTGATACCCTTAACAGGTTTCAGTATTGATACCCTGCTCATTGTGGTCTACCCGAATTTCGACTGTACCCACCTGGTGACTGTTCGTGCTCTGGCAACCTAGTTGTCAATCTTGTTTAGGGACATACACAGGGGACTGTAGGGGTATACCATGGTACCTAGGATAGATATCGGGCCACGCTTTGAAGAGTATACCCATAGGGTGCTTCCATGTTCGAGTTTCACTTGCACTGGTAAGTTTCTCTAGTGTTGGTTGTTGTAGCTGTTCTTCCAATTAATTTAGTGTTTGCCTGTCTTATCTTCTAGGGTCTTTTTTAGTGTGTGTTACTTTTGAATGTTTAGACTACCTTAGAGTGTCTTGGATCTTCTCACACAGTGGAGGATCCTGAGCTCCGTCGGTCATGAAGGATTCTTGGCCTGTCGGAGGTTACACTGGAGCCACCCCCGCCACCATTAAGGTGAAAGCTAGACCAACAAGGGTCTTTTGAATCAACCGGATTACAATCCATTATGCCTGACCAACCCTTGGAGGAATCGACCATTTTGGACCTTGAATCAACTGCTCTTGGCCCAATTGAAACCCCAACCACTAATTTATTGGCACCTTTCATCGTACTAATTCAATTTTATGAGCACCAGATAGTGTTTCACACAGCAATGGAAACAAATGTTGTTACTCCTGGGAATTTTTCAATTCCCACCATGGTTGTCACCATAGGAGAGCTTTCACCTCCTAACCCACTGTCGTCAATTTGAGCCACCATGGTCTCAACCATAACTACTTCGCACAGTGGTTCGATCCCATCTTTGGCGGCAACCACAACCCCTTTCACACCAAGTGCGATAGGCCCTCTGTTCTCATATGGGATGCCTAGTTCGGGTACAAGTCCTGTACTTTCTTACTCCACTTTATAGACTTTAGGTCTGGGGGTAGGGAGCTCTAGCGCTCCTCTGCAAAGTCACATGGGGGGCACTCTTTCTCCTTTCAATGCTTTCCCTTATAGAGGAGGACATATCCCTCCTTCATCCCCTTCACTCAGTGGCTCGCATCAGCAATCTGTCGGGCAACCTACACACAATAGTTTATTTGGAGCAGGGATTCAAGGACCACCTTCGCATAGTATGTCGGTAGGTTAGACACCATTTTCTTTCAATGGAATGTTTGGTAACAAAAACTTCTCGTCAGCTTCTTTCCTGACTAGGGGCAACCCCATTTTTGGACAATCTACTCCTATGCAGGCTACTATTCCTGCACAGGGGGCAAACTTAGCAGGACCCTGGAATTCAGGGTAGGGATCCGTTCCCTCGTTTGGAATGTCGATTTGGGGTAATTTTTTCCACAATCAATGGAACCCTATCCAAACTACTATGTCTATCCCCATGAGACCGGCATGGGGTAACCCATCCCAAAGTCCTTCAAATATAATGCATGCCCAACAATCTATGTCCTATTTGGGAAATCAACCGATGATGTCTCCACATATGAAAAATCCATATGCTAGCCAGGGCCATGGTTTCTACCAAAATATGGGCTAGCAGCCAAACTTTTCCTGGCAACCTGGTGCCAGTCAAACTCCAGGCCCCTTTTTCCCAGGTTATCACCAACAACCCAAGCTACCTTTCCTGGCGACTTTACGCTTGCCAGATTTGACAAGGTTGTTGAATGACCCTATTTTTCATGCTCCATGTTAGCCTCCTATTCTAATGAAGTTGCCTTCAGACATTCCAAAGTTTGAAGCCAAGCCTAACTAAGATCCAGGAGATCATGTGACTACCTTCCATCTTTGGTGTTCATCTAACTCATTGAAAGATGACTCCATACAGTTGCGATTGTTTCAATGCACTCTCATTGGGAGTTCCACGAAATGGTACATTGATATCAATCGCTCAAGATACTCTTCTTTTGGTGAACTGGCGATGGTTTTCCTAAACCATTTCCAGTTACCTATGAGATACAACGCTGGCACAGAGCTAATCGCCAATTTCGAACATAAAACAATGGACCATATCTCAGATCACATCCAAGAATGGAGATGCTGGAAGAGTTTAATCAAGGTACCAGTCCCACTAGCATTCCTGCTTGAGTGATTCCTTAAGTCTTTGGTCCTGCAGTTATCCAAAGACGTTGTGACGTCAGGAGTTTTCTTCGAAGAAGATGCCATCATGAGGGATCAACAGTTTGAGCTCATCTATTCTCAGTCTAGTTTATTATACAACATCTTACCAGATGTGCCATGTTCAATACTAGATAAAACTAGACAGAGAGTTGGACCACATGCCGATGGTATTGTTGGTTCAACACAAACAAAGACCGCTGAGAAATTGATGAAGCAGTTGCAACAGTTATCTATACAACACACAGTGGCCAGCCAAACTACTTCTTTGGTTTCTCCCCCTACCAAAATGTCAGAAGTACACACAATGCAGTCAACTAACCCAAAGGCCACCCAGCAGCCTGAAGGGAAGAAAAAACAATGAAATAAGGGTAAGGGGGGTAAAAAACCCAACGATAATGCTGGTGGGAACAACACTGAAAAATGGAAGGCGAGGTATCCATGCAACTTGTGCATGGAAGACCAACCGACCCATCTATGTCCTTGACTTTCAGAGGCCCAAAAATTTGTCACGCAGCAACAACAGACAGTGTTGACTAATCCATTTCAACATGGGAAAAATATAACTCAAGCCTCTGCAAGCACAGAAGGGGGCAGCCAAGAACCCTGCCCACCTCCGAACAACCCCGCATCCGCAAATGTATATATGGTTAGGAGTGATGCTTTTATATTGACTAGAGCGCATGAATATAGTAAACCAAGCACTTCTAAGAAGGGTAAAGAAGATGACCTCCCATATCTTCCTCTACAGATTGAGAAGACGTTGGGAGAAACAATGACACGCATTCCAAAAGGTGCATTTAAAAAAGCTTCTCATAACCCAAACACAAGGGCCGCCCATAACTACTCTGAGGTGGAGGATTTATCACAAACCCCTTGTGCGATGTCTACTTTAGAGGTCCTCCAAAGATACCCTTCTTAGAGGAAAGCCTTGTTAACCGCTTTAGGCTCTACCGAGACTTGTAATTCGGGTACCATCATGTTGTATACAACTGACTTAAAACCTCGTCTGCCTTACCACGTAGTATTTCAGATAGTAGTGGCTTATCCCATGAAAATTTTTACTCGGAATATCTTTCACGCGGTGGTTGATGAGGGTGCCTTGACATGTGTTATGTCGTTGGCATGTTGGAAGGCCATTGGCTAGCCTGTTTTATCTCCATCACCTACTTTCCTCACTAATTTCGACGGTCATTCGTTCTGACCGCATGGCATCGTTCCTTCTTTCCTCATGTAGTTAGGAGGGAAGACCGTGTGTGTCGAAGTAGAGGTAGTCGATGCTCCCCTCGACTATAAACTCTTGTTAGGGAGGATTTGGACTTATGCTATGCAAGTTGTGGTTGCTACATTTTTCTGGGTCTTGTTGTTTCCACAAGAGGGTCGGATAGTGACCATCGATCAATTGTCTTTCTCTAGACTTGACCCAGCTTTGGGGGCATCCATGGTCTCGATGATTGATAATCCTCAACCAGGTGTCGTCAATGTAGGAGTTGGTTTGTGCCCATCCTTGATGGGTACCTTCGATTACCCACCTCCTCACGACGATATCAAATTTATATCCAATCACCATAAGGTTGAGATTTTTCAAGTTCCGTTGTTACGTACGACTTATTTCGAGGATCCATGGATACTTCCTTCCCCATCATACATGATGGATGAGATAGGGCACCCCAGCATGTCCATGCCCTTATCTGCCGCTGAGGTAGCATACTCTTTAGTCTAGAACGCTTCAGCTAACCCTGATCCGACTCCTACAAAAGAGTTAGATCCACTTCTAGAGCCTATTTGGGCTCAGGTTTCTGTCGTTAACATTGAATCGTTAGACTTAGTCTTGCCTTTTTATGAAGTAGTAATCAAAGCAATGACTAGTCCAAATAGACCTTGGGATGATCTTTATGACAGATCATATTTTATCCCAGAGTTAAGACGAATTGAAGCAGGAGAATTCACCATAACCATGATGGGAGATCAGTTGTGCCCTATTAATCTCTTAGCTACACACAAAATTTATGCTAAGGGAAATATGGAAACTATCACTAAAACCGTACCGATCAACATCTCCCGAAACCATGGCATCATGGAGAATGTCTTTGTCAGAGAGGATTTCTCCCCCGAAGAGATTCAAATCTACACAGATCTTTTCAAAGAATTCTACGACATGTTTGCCTGGTCTTATGAGGAAATTCCAGGTATCAATCCAAAAATAGTTGAACATGAGATCACAACATATCCTGATACAAAGCCTGTTCGACAGAAGCTTCGTCCAGTTAATCCTAAGAAAGCAGTAGCCATCAAGATTGAGGTTGAGAAATTGATAAAGGCAGGTTTTATCTATCCTATCCATTTGACCCAATGGGTGTCAAATCTTATGTTGGTCAATAAAAAACAAGGCACGATTCGTGTATGTACCGATTTCTGTGATTTGAACAAGGCATGTCCCAAAGATAATTTTCCAACACCATTCATTGACCAGATCATTGATGAATGTGTTGGTTGCGAGGCCTTTTCTTTCATGGACGGTTTTTCGGGATATAATCAAATCCAAATCAAACCCAAAGACCAACATAAAACAACATTCATTTGTCCTTGGGGTACATTCGCGTATCGTAAAATGCCTTTTGGTCTTAAAAATGTTGGAGCCACCTTCCAATGGGCCATGACGTTCTCTTTTCATGATATCAAGAATATAGTCGAGGCCTATCTAGATGATTTAGCATCGCGATATCGCAAGAGAACAGATCATCCCACACACCTTAAACTGATCTTCGAAAGCTTTCGCTACTTTTGGATTCACTTGAATCCAAACAAGTGCAGCTTCTGCATAATATCAGGACATTTTTTAGGTTTCATTGTATCAACAACATGGATCATGGTCGATCCTCTCAAGGTGGAGGCAATAATAAAGTTTCGCCCCCCCCACGTACAATCCTTCAACTTCAGAGTCTACAAGGCAAGGTGAACTTTTTACAATGCTTCATCACAAACTATGTCGAAATCACCAAGGGATTTATGCACTTACTGAAGAAAGACGTTCCTTTTTACTAGGATGATGCCACTCAATGCTCTTTTGATGCATTAAAACATGCCCTCACAACTGCCCCTCTGATCCGACCACCTAACTATATCAAAGATTTCTTATTATATTTGGCTGCAACAGAGTCAACCATTGGCATGGTTTTAGTTCAAAAAGATGATTTGTTCTCAAAATACATGATCTATTACCTGAGCCGGGGCCTCGTAGGACCGGAACTCAATTATTCTCATATCGAAAAACTTGTGTTGGCAGCAGTTCATGTTGTTCAACACTTTCATCATTATGTTCTATTTCACAAGACCACCATCATTGTTCTCGTGAATCCATTCCAGTACATGTTGACACGACGGGTAATAGGTGAAAAAATTAGTAGATGGATATTCATCCTCCAAGATTTTGACTTAGACTTCGTTTCAGCAAAGTCCAAAAAGTCATTGGTCTTCGCAGAGCTTATTTCGGAACTTTCGGTTGAGTCATGTGACGTTGTGCCTGAAGAATCACCTATCTGGGGAGATATGTTTTTTATCACATCTTCAGATCCCTAGTACAGAGATATACTTATCTATCTCCAGACTTTGAAGTGCCCCACTTCTGCTTCTCGTGATGAGCGTCAACGTATATGCCATCAGGCTAATAATTATCTCATACTCGATGATACATTGTATCGGAGAGGTGTAGACTGCATCTTATGTCGATGTCTCACACATGAGGAGGTAGTTATCATGCTCAACGATTTCCATACTGGATCTTGTGGTGGTCATTTGTTTGGGTTGGAAACAACCCAAAAGATTCTATGAGTAGGTTACTTCTGGTCGACACTTATCAAAGATTGTATCGAATCAATCAAGAAGTGCCATCCATGCCAAATCTTCTCTCGGAAGATGAGGGCACATCCCGCTCCCATGTTTCCTATCATCACAGTTGGTCCCTTCACCAAATGGGGGATTGATTACACTACTTGAAACCCCCCTTCAGCAAGGGGGCATTTCTATATCATCATAGCTATCAACTACTTCACAAAGTGGGTGGAAGCTATGCCAACATTTAAAGATGATTGAGAGACTGCAGCTCTCTTTATATTCAACTAGATCATAGAAAGGTTCGACGTCCCGAGGGAGATTGTCACTAACCATGGAAGTCACTTTCAGAATCAGATGATGACCGAATTAACATCAAATCTTGGGTTACGGCAAGAACAATCATCACCCTACTACCCCAGGCTAATGGGCAGGTGGAAGCTATAAACAAAACTCTTAAGACTATTCTACAATGAACTATCAACTCAACCAAGTCAAATTGGCATTTGATGTTGTACTTGGAATTATGGGCTTATCGAACATCTGTTAAGACTGCAACTAGTTTATCACCTTTTCAACTCATTTACGGGCTAGAGGCAGTCTTTCCCATTGAATTTCAGATCCCGTCTCTAAAATTGGCAGTACAATTATTGCCCGACAATTCTCCGCTCGAAGAACGGTTAGTATACCTTGAGCAACTCAATGAATAGCGTCGTGATGCGGCCCTGGCCAACGAGGATCACAAACATAAGGTCAAGTGTCAATATGATAGGTTTGTTTGTCCTCAGATTTTCTCTGAAGGCGACCTTGTCCTAGTCTATGACCAAGATAAGGACCCCCTGGGGGCAGGAAAATTCAAACCCATGTGGTTCGGGCCTTTCATCATAAAAGAGGTATTAAAAAAAGGTGCCTATCGTCTGGTTTATTTCGAAGGGAAGGTGGAGCCTAGAAATAGGCTCTACCTTAAGAAGTATTACTCATAGGCAGGCCATTGTGGGTAACTTTTTGTAACATATGTATAGTCTTTGTACTATTACTTTTTTGTTTCTTTTAAATGTTATGGATGTGTCATTGATGTTATCTTTCATCAATATGGCAGATGTCAAGTGATTCTGAGGTGTTCATTGGGTATGCAGACAGTGCTAGTCGGCACACTCAGAGGCTTGCCTCTGCAACTTGGGTAATCTTTACACCTCAGGTCCAGTTGTTATCCTCCGAAGGTATATGCTTAGGTGACACCACAAATAATGTCACCGAGTATAGTGCAGTTATTGAGTTTCTTTGTGTTAAGAACCAAACATCAATATAGCATAT
>SNQJ01S0145340.1:3271-24106 GCA_010110895.2 Picea sitchensis | reverse complement strand
TCTTCTCTCAGAAGATGAGGGCACATCCCGCTCCCATGTTTCCTATCATCACAGTTGGTCCCTTCACCAAGTGGAGGATCGATTACACTACTTGCAACCCCCCTTCAGCAAGGGGGCACCGCTATATCATCGTAGTTGTAGACTACTTCACAAAGTGGGTCGAAGATGATGGAGAGACTGCAGCTCTCTTTTTATTCAACCATATCATAGCAAGGTTCGACATCCCAAGGGAGATTGTCACTAACTATGGCAGTCACTTTCAGAATTAGATGATGACCAAATTAACATCAAAGCTTGGGTTACGGCAAGAACATTCATCACCCTACTACCCACAAGCCAATGGGCAGGTGGAAGCTGTAAACAAAACTCTTAAGACTATTCTACAGCGAACTATCAACTCAGCCAAGTCAAATTGGCATTTGATGTTATACTCGGCATTATGGGATTACTGAACATCTGTTAAGACTACAACTAGTTTCTCACCTTTTCAACTCGTTTACGGGCTAGAGGTAGTCTTGCCCATCGAATGTCAGATCCCGTCTCTAAAATTGGCAATACAATTATTGTCAGACACTTCTCCACTCGAAGAATGGTTAGTATACCTTGAGCAACTCAATGAGCAGTGTCGTGATGCATCCCTGGCCAACGAGGCTCACAAACATAAGGTCAAGTGTCAATATGATAGGCCCATTCGTCCTTAGATTTTCTCTGAAGGTGACCTTGTCTTGGTCTATGACCAAGATAAAGACCCCCTGGGGGAAGGAAAATTCAAACCCATGTGGTTTAGACCTTTCATCATAAAAGAGGTATTAAAAAAGGGTGCTTATTGTCTGGTTGATTTTGAAGGGAATGCTTTGGCGGAGCCTAGAAATGGGCTCTACCTCAAGAAGTATTACCCATAGGCAGGTCGTTGTGGGTAACTTTTTGTAACATATGTATAGTATTTGTACTATTACTTTTTAGTTTCTTTTAGTGTTATGGACGTGTCGTTGATATTATATTTCGTCACTGTGGCATATGTCAAGTGATTCCGAGGTGTTCATTGGGTATGCAGATGGTGCTAGTCGGCACACTCGGAGGCTTGCCTCCGCAGCTTGGGTAATATTTACACCTCAAGGCCAGTTATTATCTTCCGGAGGTATATTCTTAGGTGACACCACAAATAATGTCGTCGAGTATAGTGCAGGTATTGAGTTGCTTCATGATGCTTTGTCATTGGTTATCTCTCATCTCCGGGTCTATCTTGATGCTCAACTGGTTGTGTCTCAGTTAAACAGAGTGTATCGGGTTCATGATCCAACTTTACACCGACGATTCCTTAGGGTACATCTCTTAGAACGAAAATTTGATTATATTACATATTTTCATGTTCCTAGGAGATTAAACCAAGTTACAGATACTCTAGCTAATCAAATTTTAGATTGGCATCTTGCACACATATGAAAGAACATTAACATAAGCATGTAAATACGTTGTTTGTGCACATGATCCATAAGACACAAAAGACCAAAAAAACCATATATAATATCATAAAGTAACCAGAGTTCATAGATGGACACAAGCGCCTCAAAAATATAACCGATAATGAGTCACAGGGCTTATGCCCTCAAAAAATATATACAAGTAGTGATTGTGGCACGTCAAAATGTCTAGCTAAAGTAGAGACTTGTGGGATCTGTTATACTGGTCCACAGCATTGGCTAACCGCCGAAACAACCGGACCCACATCCGTGGTGCCCCCACTACATGAGGCTACATAGATGGTGGCAGGTCCTCAATCTCTGCCATCGGGACCGTGCAAGTGAGCACAGTAAAGTTACGCTCAACCTGTCTCAATACCCTCTCAGCCTCCCCGGCTGGAAGATCTCCTGCTACTGTTGGTCCCCCTGCGGTGGTAGGTGCGGCCCCTAGCCGAGGACGGCACATGTTCCTCGCATAGTCAGGGGGTCGCACTGGTCCCACATCTACACACAATGAACCCATATCCGTCAAATACTCTGGCATAACAAAAAAAAAATATCTATATAACAAAACAACAACAAAAATTACATATACAACAAAAAAAATACAAAGGTGGAGACTTACCCATATCCCCTCGCTCCTCACCAGGAGGTACTGGTATCTCCGGGTCTCTCAAAAAATCAATCCCGGCATAGGGGTAGTCCTCTATAACTAGGATCTGTCATGACATCCATGCAAAAAAAGTCATCATCGAAGGACTCATTGGTCCTTCCACCACCCTGTCGTGGCAGTAGTACTACCCATATACACACAGCAGGAAGAGAGGCTTGATGTCCTCGTACCACTACTCGAGGACTAAAACTCAGAACTCTCTCAAAAAAGAACGAACACAGAATAGTCCTGAACTCGAAGTTCCTATGTGTCCGCAAATGGAAATCTGTCAATTGCCTCTTCATACACTCAAGCAAAGTGGTACTCCAATCAAAAAATTGTGCAATTAAGCACTGGACTACACAGTTCATATGTGCATGGGACGCATGATGTAGAGCCGTAGAACCAGTAATTCGCCTGATAAGCAATACTATCACTTGTAGTGATAGGTTAGTGATCTTGCTTATGGGAACCTGCGTGCTCGAGCATTCTGTATCAGCTACATAGTATAGACCTATCAATTCCGCTATGTTATGCGGCCCCGTAGGAAAAGTCTAAAAATTGACTGGTTCCCCTCTCTTAGAGAGGCCAATCAAAAAGTAAATGTCCTCGACCATGGGCACCAATGAATTCTCCTCTAACATGAATTCCTCTGCATCTGGATGCCAATAGTCAACCAAGGCATTCAGTAGCCTAGGTTCTACCCGCATGAAAGGACACAAAAAAAACTTGATTAACCCACACTGCATCAATGTAGCCACAGCATTAGGGTCTTCCCCGACCAACTCATTCACCTCTCCATGCTCTCTTTCTCTCCAATGGACATACATCCTACAAAACAAAAAGGTTTAGGAGAGTTAAAACCCTTGATTTTTGTGCCTTTTTCATTCCATAAGGGGGGCCCACACGTGTTGTAATGGTGACAATCACATGTACAGGCGTGCAGATTTTACTCTGCCCGAATGTACACGTGGCCTGTCCTAAGACAACCCGCGTGGACCTAGGGCCGACTTTTTAAAGGTCGACGCCCCCCTAAAAAATGAAACCCAATGCGTAAATAAAGATATAAAATGCAAGATAAGGGAGTTTGTAATTACTTGGTCCAGACAGAAGTTTGTTTCGTCCACTGTAGCTCCCGGAATCACCACTTTAATCAAAGGGGGTATTTTGGCTCCAGAGTCAATTTCCAAATCAGCAATAGTGATAATGAGCTGCCAGCTTCTATTTATAGACTTTTTGGCCTCTTTTTGTCATTTTTTGGCCTCCCTAATCATTTCCTTTATCCCAAAAAACATTTAGTGTGATTCAGGAGTTTCATAGGAGGGATTTGATCAGGTATTGGGATATTTTTTTTGAGTTTTGAGTATTTTTCGACGGTTCGTGGAAAAAAATTCCGATGATCAACTTGAACATATAGGTTAGGTTTCTACCCTGATTTTTGTATCTCGTTGTCTTTTTCCCTTGCCATAGGATCGATCCCATCAGGTTGTGACACGGAACCATCATATCTGCTTTAGAAGTGTCGCAACTTGGTGGTAGAGGTTACTGTAACATGGATGCCCTAGGTAGATCCTGGTTGCATTATGGTATTCATGTTGTCTCTAAAAACATTGTAGGCTCAGGAGTCCTTGTAGTTTTTCCTGAATACGAGTTTGAGCCTCATTTGCATGATTCTTCTTCACTCTTGACCTCACCCTAAGGAATCCCAAAACATAATGGGTCTTCTTTTAAGCCCTTTTCAGACCCTCTAAATATGAAAATATTATCGAGTGATCTTGTGGCCTTTCACGCTCATCAAACTGAAATTTGAAGTCACGTCTGTCCGGTGGTAGTTTACCCCTTTTTCGATCCGAATGGTCAACTATACGAACAAAGGTATACTCTATGGAACTTCAACTCTATAGAAGAGTACTCTCAGGTATAATTTTATCCCTTTTTTGGACCTGAGGGACTAAACTTACGAAGAAGGAACCCCCACGGAGTCCATAGTTAAGCTCTTTTTAGACTCCCTAAAATTGAAAAGATCGTCGAGTGACCTTATTCTTTCACACTCGTTAAAATGGTCTAGAAGAACATTCCTGACAAAGTCCACAGTTAACCTTTTTTCAGACTCCTTAAAAATGAAAAAAATGCCGAGTGATCTTGTCTTTATCACACTTGTTAAAATGGTTTTGAATAGACGTCTTGTCGGTGCTAGTTTACCCCTTTTTCGAACCGACTAGACTATCTTCAAAAAAGGTACCCCAATGGAGTCTCCTTTTATGTTTTTCTAGACTCTCTAAATATGAAAAACTACCGATTTTACCTTCTCTGGGCTCGTTAAACTTACATCGAAGGACATTACCATTGTGTGTTTTGTTAACCACGTTTGCATACCTTATACGCCAGCCTTGTAACAATTTGCTTCTACGTCTTAACACCCTTGGCCCCTAGAGGATTTTTCCCGAGTATCATTATACTAGAACATCAGTCTTATCCTTGTGCCTTGAACTTGTATGTTTGCAACACTCGTTCCTCCGTTGTAACGTAATATTCCTTTATTATTTTTCCAGAAATTATTGAAAAAGACAAAAAAATCAAATATACCCCAAAAAGAGGAAGGGAAAAGTATTTTCTTTATTGGTAGCATAATGAGTCACCCTTGGATAAAGCACATCTACTCGTTTATTCATCAAACTATGGGATGTAGTACGACCTTAGGAAGTTCTTCTCGCTATATAGAGTTGTGTCCTCCATCGTTTGGTTATTCTTCCAAATATATGGAGAGTTTGTGTTGCCTCCTGCTTCGTAGACTTNAATGCCATGCTGCCTAAGTCTCAACATTTGTCATACTATTGTCCAAGGGAATTTTTTCACCAAGCCTGAGTCGGTCCCTCTACAATTTGTCTCTTGCCCTCATACCCGTCCATCCTGAATGTCCAATCAAGTCCTTGTTCGAAATCAATGAGGCCTTCAGTCTGATCATCAAGTCCATGACCGACGAGCCATCGAAGACCTCTGGGTAGTGTAGTCGTACACTCATATTACACTCCTACCCGAGTTTTGAATATTTTGAAGTAGTTGCTCGAGCTCTGAAGACCTCATCTCCAGCCATCAGGTCGTATCAGCTTCTAGAAGATGGATACTCTATATGTATATATTTTTTATTTCGAGATGTAGCTCCGATGTGTATTGTTCGCGGCTACTCTTTATATAGTTATATGACATGGATCTATAATGTATTTGATTGGTAGCCATGATTTTATTTTATCCTGAGAATGGGTATTCCCGCCTCAGTGAGACATTTGTTATTTTGCAGATGGCGCTTCCCGGTTCCTAATCCTTGGGCTCAATCATTCGGCACATCAGTAAAGATTGGTAATGTATTTCAGCCATCAGATGCTCTTTTGACCTCACACATTAGGGGGCATCTGTTATAACCCTAAATTTCACCATACATGCTTACCTAGCATCAGGCCATCTCAGATCCCTTCTTTTCCAAAGCACTGTTGAACAACTCTTTAAAAAACCTCTTTTATGAGGGCCCACGCACCCTACTCCATTACTGAACGCATGTACATGCTAGCTGACCTAAAACAGCCCGCGTGGACCGAAAAAAGCATGAAAAAAGGAAAATTGTCGATGGAACACACAGCTCTGGGTGAGTTAACTGAAACTCTCAGCCATGCATGGCCGAGGGTTCATCCAAATACCTAGATTCTTCTAGCCTATAAAAGAAGGGCTAGGGGTCCCATTTGGAAGGAGGAAAAATATAGCAAATAAACTCTGCCCATTTGCATATTCCCATTGTCCCAACCCTTTAGCCATCCTTGTGCCAAAAGAGATACGAAGAAAATAAGTTGGAGGACAGTTGAAGAGGAGCCTAGGATCAGGTTCGCGGAGCGGTGGCCGGTCTCGACTTTTTGTAAGTTGACTCATTCAAAGTAATAAAGAAAATGCTTTTCCCATCCCAATTCATGAGTTATTCATAATTTTTTAAGTACATGTTTGAATCTCTAACTTGTTAGACTATAGGTAAGATGCATGTGTAGTTGTTGCTTGTCTTGTATGCAGGTCAGCATTGGAAAGGAGAACTACGAACAAGTGATCAAGTGAGACAAGGGATCGACATCAAACGCCTGGAACAAGGTAGGTTGATCTAGCCATGTTTTACTGAAAAGAAATAGGATTTAAGTCTAGGGATGAAGGTAGAAAGTAGATTTTCTCTTGGTCATATCTGCATGCAAAGCATAACCCTATTTTCTAGTCCGTAAGGAGATTTCCCTCACAACATGCATTCCCTTTCATCCTAGTTACAACATGCTTGGATCTCTTCTCTTCATCTATGACCTCATAATCAAAATATTTGTCCATTGCATTGATCCAATCAAGAAATTCCTCAACATTTAAGTTCCCCTCATACATTGGAACTTCCATTTTAGGTCTGGATCCTACCTTTGTAGACATCCTTAACAAATTCTCCTCAGTTATTTCACCTCTTGGGGCTTCTCCTCCTTCACTAGATCCTGTGTCTTTAGCCTCACTGACATCTCATGTGTTGGAATCTCTCCTCTAAGTTGCTTCCATGGCTTCCATACTAGCCTGAAATATCCTTAGTTCATTCTGCAACACTGCAACTACTCCCATTGGTGGCCTACCTCTTCTAGGCGACATGATTATTGAAGACAATGCTCAAGAGGCTTTGATACCACTTGATATCCTCACTAAATCGATGTTTATTTTTTCCTCTTTATTCAAATGTCAATGTGTACTAATGTGGGACCTTCTTCTTCTTTCTTCTTAGATTTAATATTGGTGTAGGAACTTTTCAACAATGTTCTTCAGGACTGAGAGATACGACCATAGCCCAACTCAAGCAGGGTGAAAGGATTCAAATGCACCTTCTCTTTTCCACCATAAGACCAAGATTTATGACCAAGTGCTAACCCAGGTTAGAGATAACTTATAGATTTCCATCCTATCAGATCGATGGTTGTGTTTTAATCAAGCGATGACCTTGAACGGTCATCGTCGTTTCTCCATTCCAACAATGTGGTTTGTTAACAAATCAATGGAATGTGAATTAACCTCAGAGTGACACATAACTCAATTGATCAATTCTCCAAATCAATTCACAAATGGACCTTATCATTATCTTCCAGACAACTCCAAACGTGAAAACCAATTCACATCGTCGATCTATCTTCTTTGAATATGATTCAACAATGTGGATTCAATCGATGTGTTAGATCAACGATGAAGAGATATCATTGATATAAACATGATCAACGATCAATGTTCGATCTCAATAGCTTATTACACATCTAAGGAACATAATTTGATGGCTCCAAATCCTCTTCTTATCTAGATTTGATGACCAAAATTTGATCTCCAATATAATGCAAATTTGTATTGTTCCTTCCCTGTTCGGAGTGCATATCTTATTGATAGAGCATTAGTTTATAGTTGGGGAGGAATACTAGACACCATTCAAAGGATAGATTTTTGAGAACATTGAGACACACATGAACACCATAGATAAAATTCAAACTCTGCACTTTATTAATTCAACACCAGAACTCAAGATGAAGTTTTCTCAAAGTTCTATGTGTTCACTATACACAACCTCAATCTCTCCAACACCAATTCAGAATAATTACACTATTGATATAGATCAATGATCTCTCATATGGATATAACGACCAAATCCCAATCAAATCTCCCAAATCACTCACTCTATTCTAAAAAATAGGAACAGAACACACCTATCACAACTAAGTTTGCTCTAGATTCCTTCTATAGACATCTCGAAGTAATTATTAATATGAAAATGAAATTTAAAGGAACCAACTCCCTTTGGTAAAATGGTTTTACCCTCTTAGGGTATAAATCATGAATTTCCTTTGATGTTCTTGCATCAAGTTGCATGGAGTACCTAAAGCAATTGTTTCAAACAGAGATTCAAAGTTTACTTCAAACTTTTGGAGAGGATTGTTTAAAGGATTTGGTACAAACCTAAAATTTAGTACATCATACCATCCACAGTCAGATGGGAAAACAAAAAGAGTTAACCAAGTGATTGAATATATGTTAAGAATGTATGTGATGGATAAGCCAGGTAAGTGGAAAGATTACTTGCATTTGGTTGAGTTTGCCTACAACAATGGGTATCATGCTTCGTTGAAGATGAGCCCATGTGAAGCTCTGTATGGTAGAAAATGTGATACTCTAGTGAGTTGGAAAAACCCAACAAACAAAGTAGTACTTGGGCCATAATATTTTGAGGAGATGGAAGAGTAGAAGGTTAAAATTAAACAGAATTTGAAAGTAGCACAAGATAGGAAAAATATTTATGCATATAAGAGCATGACAACCATATAATTTAAAGTGGGATAGCATGTATATTATAAAGTGATGCCCAAGAAAATATCATTGAAATTGGGTAGTTGTACCAGGCTAGCAACCATATTTTGTGGTCCATTTGAAATATTGGATAGAATAGGACTAGTTTCATACATTCTTACATTGTCTGCTTCCATGAATGTACATAATGTATTTCATGTATCTTTGCTAAAAAAATATGGACATGATTGATGCAGGAGCATCTCCTTCAAAGTCAAAGAAGCAAGCGTGGAGGCAAGGATATGACATTTCAACATGACAGAACTTCAAATCAACATTTAACTCAGAAACAAAATGAGTTGTTGAGATATTTTGGAAACAACGTTTTTAAATATATCGTGTTTGAAAAGTCTTGTACGACTGTAAGTAGTTGCAGATAGAGAGTGTCAAATCTTATCTGGTAATAAATGATAGTTATTGTAATAGGACAAGGTGGGTAATTGCTAGAAACTAATAGGATAGGTTGTAGATAGGACAGAGAAGAGCTCGAGGAGCCACTACTTAGATAGATTAGTTGTTGTATTGTATTAGGGAAGCAGAGTAGAAGAGAGTAGTAGAGAGAACAAGAGATAGGAGGATTTTTCTTAAAGTAGCAGATAGGAAAAGAAGAAATATGCAATGAAGAACTGTATACTATGTAATTTATTTCATTAATGAATAGAGCAGACAGAATTGTTTCAATTCCTTAGACAGTGTTCATTTTAAGGTGTGATTGAATGAATGGTGTATTTTGTGTGTGTTTTAGTTCATTTTGTTTATGTGTGATTGTTTATGGTTGATCATATGAATCTTTGAAGAACTAGATAAGTTCCAATTGTTCTTCTTCTGAGAACTCGTATGCAAGGAGTGCATATCGTACGCAAGGAGTGCATCGACATAGTCTTGAATTGACTCAAAAGAGTTCAGAAGGAATGATGGAAACTTACACTAAGTGCAAGGAATGAACAGAGTCAAGGAGTGAGTAACTGTCGAAGAACCAAAACAGAGAAGTGCAAGGAGTGCAGGAAGATTTTATTTCGAACAAATCATTCGATCTAATTTTTTCGAGATCCCAGGAATGCAAGGAGTGCATGGGAGATCAAAATCCTCAAGGGAATCAAGCTCATAAGGGATAGCGAGGAGAAATATTCAAAGGGAGTGGAGCTCTAAATATTTCATGAATTATAGATCAAGATCCATGCAAGAGGGAGTGAGATTGTTCCAGATCATCGGATCTGGTTAAAGTACACAAGATTTAAGTCTCTATGTGCATACAGGAGAGAAGAACCGTCGAAGTCCCAAAAAAATTTTGGATTGTTCATCGCCAAGATGGAAATGTGGCATAAAATCTACAAATCTGAAGTGGAAGCACTTCAAAAGTTTCATAGACAAGGAGAAGGAAAAATCATCGAAGAACCGAAGTAGGTTGGTCGCCAGGAGGTACGTTTCAACAGATCGGAGACTTCAGGTGAAAACTCTCAGAAGGTGAGTGTGCAGGAGTTGAAACTCCTGAAGCCCAAAGAAACAAATCAATTCACAACTGTAGATCTAAGGGAGACACACGTCGACAAATCGTGGACTTTGGGTGAAAACACTCTGGGGGAAAGCGAGTGTCCAGGAGTTGGATCTCCTGAAGCCCTAAGAGTCAAAGTGAATCACAATCATCGATCTGTAAGGGACACACATCGACATATCGTCATCTTCGGGTGGAAGTACTGTGGAGGAAGCAAGAGCGGCGAATTTGAAACTCCCGAAACCCGAAGGGCCGAAATCAATCGTAGTGGTCAATTTTAAAGGAGGACACACGTCGACATATCGTCATCTTCGGGTGGAAGTACTATGGAGGAAGCAAGAGCGGCAACTTTGAAACTCTCGAAACCTGAAGGGTCGAAATCAATTGTAGTAGTCGATTTTAAAGGATGGCACACATCGATAGATCATGGAGATATGGGAGTGCGTGTGAAAGGAGGAAAAGGATCGTTGATGGATAGTTGACCAAGACATAAAGAGGACATATCTTATTCATTAATCAAGAGGCAACACCCGATATTACAAGATCGACGGTCGCGCTTAATAGCAGGGACAGAAAGTGATCAGGTTTTAAAAATCTTAGAGTGGGTCACAATTAAAACCATGGTATTGCCAAAGGGATACATGGAAAATGGTAGTGAATTGTGGGGAGAAAAGTAGTGTGGTCTCTAACCACTCTTGGCCATCCTGCAATCACGTGCTTATGTGAGTTCATCGCCCGAGGTCAGATGCAGGAAGGGACTAATGGAAAAGGAGCTAGTGCCTGAACTTTGATATTTCGGGAGCGTAGAGGAAGAGGTTGTGGGTGTCATAGAACCTGCCCCAAAAGACTGAAAGGGACTATTTTTAATCACAAGTGAGACCATTAAGGTTTATGAGAGTTGATTTGGCTCGAAGAATCAAATATCCTTGACCGGGAGGTCATGCAGCCCCAAGGGAGAGTAGGGGGTTTGCATAAGGTGGTATCAGAGTTATTGAATTTGTTTGCAGAAAATAGACAAAGGAGAAAGGAGATAAATTGATATCATCAGTGGTATCATGATTTTATTTTGTTTATAGACATCAGAATGAGACTGAACGCCATGGAAACAATGCAGAGGAGAGCACCAGACATTGAAGATATAAGTGAAGATGAAAGAAAAGAGATAGAGGTCGAAGAATATGTAGCAGAGGATGTTGCAGAAGACCGCTTATTGAAAGTTGTTTCAAGAATAGGAGCCAGAGAAAACATAGAGGTACCAATGTATGAAGGAAATTTAGAAGTTGAAGAGTTGTTGGATTGGGTACGTTCTATGGACAAGTAATTCGATTATGAAGATCTAGAAAAAGAGAATATGGTGAATCATGCAATGACAAGACTGAAGGGTCATGCAGCACTATGGTGGGATTAACTGCAAGTCGATCGCAAATGCAAGGGAAAACAAAAAATAAAAAGTTGGGATAGAATGGTAGCCAAGATAAAAGCAAAATGTATCCCAAAGGACTATCAAATCAATCTGTGCAGAAGATTGCAGAACCTGAGACAAAAAATCTTATCATTGAAGGAATACACTAGAGAATTTTACAAACTGAACATCAGGGTTGGACAAAAAGAGAATGATGATGAAAAAACAACCAGGTATATCAATGGACTGAGATATGAAATACAAGAGGAAATCAGCATGATGTTTGTTAGTAAATTCAAGGATGCTTATCAAGCAGCCTTGAAATTTGAAGAGAAATTGGCCAGAAAACAATGCCAACGAAACAGAGGAGGAAATTCAAGTAGCGGTAAGGGAACCAACAGAGAGAAAGATGGAAGTTCTAAGGAAGGACAACATGGAGGAAGAAGCTCTTTTCCTGGAGGAAGAGGAAGAGCCAGAGGAGGTGAAATTAGATGTTATGCCTGTGGAAAGATAGGGCACATGCATTGGGAATGCCTAGAGAAGAAGAAAGACACTAGAGGAGGAGGAGAACACATTTATGAATCACAGAAGCATGTGTAAGAAGAATTAACAGAAGGAGGAAAGAACCTCATGATGAGGAAAGTTATCCTTAAACCAGAGAAGGAGGTAGAGGAACCAATTCAGCAGACAAGTCTGTTCAAAACTGCTTGCAAGATGAAAGACAGAGTTTTCAAGGTGATCATAGACAATGGGAGCATTGACAATCTAGTATCTACAGAGATGGTGGAGAAATTGGAGTTGAAGCCAACTGCACATCCAAACCCATGCAAGATATCATGGTTGCAGAAAGGACATCAAGTAATGGTAAGTCAACAATTCCAAGTTGAATTTAAAATAGGAGGTTATAGGGATGAAATATTATGTGATATAATTCCTATGGATGTCTGTCATATTTTATTGGGGAGACCATGGTAGTTTGACAGAAAATTTAATCATGATGGGAGGAAAAATACTTATACCTTAGAAAAGAATGGTAGGACACATATGTTTTTACCAATAGAAAAGAAAAAGAAAAAGAGGGAAGTTAGTTCAAGTATACTTCTCATGAGTGGGAAGGAACTATTGAATGAATTCAAGGAGCAGGAGATGAAGTTTGCTATAGTGAGGAAGCCAAGAGCTATCCTTACAAATAATTGTGTGGAATATTTACCTAAAGAAATCCAAGAACTGTTAGAAAACTTTGTTGGCATAGTAGTGGATGAGTTACCTCACTCATTACCTCCCATTAGCAGTATAAGCCATCATATTGACCTTATTCCAGGAGCTAGTTTACCAAAGAAAGCAACTTATAGGTTGACACCTAGAGAGAATGAGGAAGTCAAAAATTAATTCCAAGATTTATTGGATAAAGTTTTAGTCAAGGAAATCCTAATCCCATGCACAGTACCAACTGTGTTGAGTCCAAGGAAGGATGGAGGATGGAGAATGTGTACAAATTCCAGAGCCATCAACAAGATCACCATTAGGTATAGATTCCCTTTACCCAGGATGGACGATTTGATGGATTTTTTTAGTGGAGCAAGCTATTTTTCCAAGATAGACTTGAAGAGTGGATATCATCAAATAAGGATGAGAGAGGGAGATGAATGGAGGACGACATTCAAAAAAAATGAAGGTTTGTTTGAATGGTTGGTCATGCCATTTGGGTTGACAAATGCCCCAAGCACATTTATGATATTAATGAATGAAGTATTGAAAGAATTCATAGCAAAAATTTGTCATAGTGTATCTGGATGACATACTAATCTTCAGTAAGACAGAGGGAGAACACTTAAAACATTTGACATCGGTGATGAGAAAGTTGCAGCAAGAAAACTTGCAGATAAATCTAAAGAAAATCTCTTTTATGAAGATAGAACTCATATACTTGGGTTTTTTTATCTCTTCAAATGAATTGAATATGGACCCAGAAAAGGTGAGAGCAATCAAAGAATGGCCATCTCCAAGAAGCATATTTGAGGTAAGAATTTTTCATGGGTTAGCAAGTTTTTATAGAAATTTTATCAGAAATTTCAGTGGTATATGTACACTCATGTTGGACACTGTGAAGAAGAAACACAAGTCTTTTAAATGGACAGAGGAAGATGAAAAAAGTTTCAAAGTGTTGAAGGAGAAGATCACAGAACAACCAAATATGGTCTTACCAGATTTTGGAAAAACATTTCAAGTAAGATGTGATGCAAGTGGACTGGCTATTGAAGCAGTCTTGAGTCAGGGTAATAGGCCAGTTGCTTATTTCAATGAGAAGTTTAATGACACCAAGAAGAAGTATTCCACATATGACAAAGAATTTTATGCAGTGATTCAAGGTTTAAAAAAGTGGATACACTATCTAATTCCTAAAGAATTTGTCTTGTATAGTGATAATCAAGCTTTGCAGTTTATTACTAGGTAAGAAAAGTTGAATCAGAGACATGTTAAATGGGTAGAATTTATGTAGAATTTTAATTTTGTTATTAAACATATTTTTTGAACTGCTAACAAAGTTGCATATGCTTTGAGCAAGAGGAGTTTAATTGTACAGGTATTCCAAGTGGAGACCTTAGGGTTTGAACACCTCAAGGAAATGTATCGAGAAGATCCTGATTTTAAGGAATATTATGAGGCATGTAAGAATCCTTTGTTGGGATACAGAAGCCCATGGACAGAGTATTTGATCTAGGATGGATTAATGTTCAAAGGGAGCCAACTATGCATACCAAGATGCTCAATGAGAGATAATCTACTGAAAGAGAAACACAGTGGAGGTTTAGATGGACATTGTGGTCATGATAAGACATTTGCATAGTTGAGAAACTAAAACTATTGGTCGAGCATGAGGGCAGAGGTGAAACGTTTTGTGAACAAATGCAGGATTTTCTAGTATGCAAAAGGAAGACATTAGAACATTGGTTTGTATCATCCATTACCAAATCCAAAAAGGCCATGGGATGCAATCAGTATGGATTTTGTATTGGGATTTCCTAGAACCCAGAAAGGGAGTGATTCCATATTTTTTGTGGTAAAAATATTTTCAAAAATGGCACATTTCATACCATGCCAGGAAAAAAACAATGCTACACACATAGCCAATTCATTTTTCAGAGAAGTGGTTAGACTACATGGATTGCCTAGGAGCATAGTCTCAGACAGAGACAAAAAATTTGTAGAATACTTTTGGAGAACTCTATGGAAGAGGTTGGGGACAAACTTTTCCTTTAGTTCAGCATATCACCCTCATACATATGGACAGAATGAAGTAGTAAACAAGATTCTTGGAAACTTGTCAAGAATTTTAGTCACTGAGCAATGCTGTCAATGGGATCAGATTCTGGCACAAGCAGAATTTGCATTCAAAAATTCAATGAACAGGAGCACTGGAAAAATTCCATTTGAAATTGTGTATGGTATACAACAAAGAGGGATTACAGAGTTGAGAGATATGGATCAAGATGAATTCAGAAGTGTTGGCATAGAATATTTTGCAACAAAAATATAGAAACTCCATGACAGAGTCAGAGAGCAGCTACAGGACAACAGCCTGAAATATAAGAACGTAGTTGATCAAAAGAGGAGAGAATTTCAATTCGAAGTAGGAGATGAAGTTTTAGCTCATTTGAGAAAAGAAATGTTTCCAAGGGGAACATATAACAAGTTGAAGATGAAGAAGATAGGACCATGCAGGATTCTCAGAAAATTTGCAGCCAATGATTATGAAATTGAATTATCAGACAATGTTGGGATATCATCGATATTCAATGTTGCAGACCTACATCCTTACAGGAGAGATGATGCAAGAGAATCAGATGATCAGTAATAATTTTGATGGGAAGAACAAATGCCCACAACAGAAAAACCTCAAATGGAGAGAATCATAGAACAGAGAGTTGGAAAGAAGACCAGGAGGAAGACATATCCTGAATACTTAGTGAAGTGGAAAGATCATCCAGTGGAAGATTCAAGTTGGGTCACTGAACTTGATATTTAGAAGCATGGAAAAACATTACAAGAGATCATGGATAGGAGCCCATGAATATTTTATCCAGAGGAGTATGATGCATGATCATCACCTTCAAAGTCAAAGAAGCAAGCGTGGAGGCAAGGATATGACATCTCATCATGACAGAATTTCAAATCAACATTTAACTCAGAAATAGAACGAGTTGTTGAGATATTTTGGAAACAACGTTTTTAAATATATCTCGTTTGTAAAGTCTTGTACGACTGTAAGGAGTTTCATATATAGAGTGTCAACTCTTATCTGGTAATAACTAATAGTTATTGTAATAGGAAAAGGTGGGTAACCGCTAGAAACTGATAGGATAGGTTGCAGACATGATGGAGAAAATCTCGAGGAGCCACTCCTTAGATATATTTGTTGTTGTATTATATTAGGGAAGCAGACTAGAAGAGAGTAGCAGAGAGAACAAGAGATATGAGGATTTTTATTAGAGTAGCGAATAGGAAAAGAAGAAAGATGCAATGAAGAATTGTAATACTATGTAATTTATTTCATGAATGAATAGAGCAAACATAATTGTTCCAATTCCTTGGACAGTATTCATTTTAAGGTGTGATTGAATGAATGGTGTATTTTGTGTGTGTTTTAGTTCATTTTGTTTATGCGTGATTTTTTATGGTTGATCATATGAATCTATGAAGAACTGGATAAGTTTCAATCATTCTGCTTCTGAGAACTTGTATGCAAGGAGTGCATATCGTACGCAAGGAGTGCATCGATAGAGTCTTGAATTGACTCAGAAGAGTTCAAAAGGAACGACAGGAACTTAGACCAAGTGTAAGGAGTGCACAGAGTCAAGGAGTGACCAAGTGTCGAAGAACCAGAACAGAGAAGCGCAAGGAGTGCGGGAACAGTTTCTTTCGAATAAATCCTTCGATCTGAGTTTGTTGAGATCCCAGGAATGCAAGGAGTCTGTGGGAGATAAAAACCCTCAAGGGAATCAAGCTCAGAAGGGATAGTGAGAAGAAATATTCAAAGGGAGTGAAGCTCTAAATATTTCACGAATTATTGGTCAAGATCCATCCATGAGGGAGTGAAATCATTCCAAATCGTCGGATATGGGTAAAGTACATGGACTTTAAGTCTTTGTGTGCATACAATAAAGAAGAACCGCCAAAGTCTCAAAGAGGTTAGGGACCATTCATCGCCAAGAGGGACAGGTGGCATAATATCTACAACTTTGAAGCAGAAGCACTTCAAAAATTTTGTAGACAAGGAGAAGGAGAAATCGTCGAAGAGTTGAAGTAGATCCTGACCATTGGTTGCCAGGAGGTATGTGTCAACATATCGGAGACTTTAGGTGAAAACGCTCAGAAGGTGAGTGTGCAGGAGTTGAAAATACCAAAGCCCGAAGATCTGAAGTGATTCACAGTAGTCGATCTAAGGGAGACACGCATCGACAAATCGTGGACTTCGGGTGAAAACACACTGGTGGAAAGTGAGTGTGCAGGAGCTGGAACTCCCGAAGCCCGAAGAAATGAAGTGAATCACATTCATTGATATGTGAGGGACACACATCGACAGATCATCAACTTCGGGTGGAATTACTACGGAGGAAGCAAGAGCGGAGAGTTTGAAACTCCCGAAGCCTAAAGGGCGGAAATCAATCGTAGCTTACAATTTGAAAGGAGGGAACGCATCGATAGATCGTGGAGATCTAGGAGTGTGTGTGAAAGGAGGAAAAGGATCACTTACTGATAGTTGACCAAGGCAGAAAGAGGATAAATCTCATCCATCGATCAAGAGGCAACACCCGAGATCACAAGATCAACAGTCGCGCTTAATAGCAGGGACAGAAAGTGATCGGGTTTTAAAAATCTTAGAGTGGGTTGCAATCAAAACCACGATATTTCCAAAGGGATATGTGGCAACTGGTAGTGAATTGCGGGGAGAAAAGAAGTGTGGTATCAAACCACTCTTGGGCATCCCTCAATCACGTGCTTACGTGAGGTCATCGTCCAAGGTCACATGGAGGAAGGGGCTAATGGAAAAAGAGCTAGTGCCTGAACTTTGATATTTCAGGAGCACGGTGGAAGAGGTTGTGGGTGTCATAAAACATGCACCAAAAGACTGAAAGGGCCTATGTTTAGTCACAAGTGAGACCATTAAGGTTTCAGAGAGCCGATTTGGCTCAGAGAATCAAAGATCCTTGACCGGGAGGTCGCGCAGCCCTGAGGGAGAGTAGGGGATTTGCATCAATGATCTTAACCATGTCATTTATTAGAATTTTATTCAGGTGGAGCCAAGACGATACTTTCAAGTATAACAACTATGTATACTAGACAAGAATAGCATGGTGCTTTGGAACAAATCCATAGGGTAGGTAAAGGTCCAATGGACATGCTACAACCCTGAAGAAGCAAAATGGAAATTGGAAGTTACAATGGGGGAGGCATACCGGCAATTATTTTTGAATTTTTGACAAAAAAAAATATGTATATATGTACACCTGCATGGTGATATGTACTAAGGACAGTGCAAAAATAGGGGTGGGGATGTAATACCCTAGTTTTGAGTACATGGATTAATAATGTATTTTTTTTTATTTAATGAAATTCCAGAGTTCCTATAAAGTTGAAAGGAAGAAGAGCCTAGCAATATAATACTTTGAATATTAATAATAAAAATGCATCATTGGCTGCAAGATGAATAAGGACATAGTCATACGGGGCTAAATAATTTTATTTTATTTTAATCACCCATCTTCAAATTAGTTGGGAAAAGTGGTTACATGGAATTCTTAGGGAAGCCACATGGTTCATTATTGCATGAAATTATATAAACTGTGATTTTGGTTGTTGGGGGGTTGGTCATTCCTTGTTCCTCATTCATTCTTGATCACTCTTGTTCTTGGTTTTGGCATGAAAACAAATTTTCGNCATGGTGCTTTGGAACAAATCCATAGGGTAGGTAAAGGTCCAATGGACATGCTACAACCCTGAAGAAGCAAAATGGAAATTGGAAGTTACAATGGGGGAGGCATACCGGCAATTATTTTTGAATTTTTGACAAAAAAAAATATGTATATATGTACACCTGCATGGTGATATGTACTAAGGACAGTGCAAAAATAGGGGTGGGGATGTAATACCCTAGTTTTGAGTACATGGATTAATAATGTATTTTTTTTTATTTAATGAAATTCCAGAGTTCCTATAAAGTTGAAAGGAAGAAGAGCCTAGCAATATAATACTTTGAATATTAATAATAAAAATGCATCATTGGCTGCAAGATGAATAAGGACATAGTCATACGGGGCTAAATAATTTTATTTTATTTTAATCACCCATCTTCAAATTAGTTGGGAAAAGTGGTTACATGGAATTCTTAGGGAAGCCACATGGTTCATTATTGCATGAAATTATATAAACTGTGATTTTGGTTGTTGGGGGGTTGGTCATTCCTTGTTCCTCATTCATTCTTGATCACTCTTGTTCTTGGTTTTGGCATGAAAACAAATTTTCGGAGGTAGAGAGGCATTGCTAGTTGGTTTTAGGTAACTACTGGTTATTCCAACAAGAAATTAATGCCTATGTACATGAGAATGATGGCAATTGTGAAATAATTCTCCACAACTAAGAATCCCTAGAGATTCCAACATTGAGACTTCCTTTGCAATAGCACTAGATCCCTAGAAAGAAGTGGAAAAACCTGAGGGACTTCATTGCAGAGAAAGAGGTTCATTTATTTGAGTTGAGTAGGTTGAGGGGGAAAGAGAGTTGGTAATATGGGATTTGTTGTGTGGTTGAGTAAATTGTTAGAGATGGATAGTTGATTGTTGTGTTTGTTTTAGATCTAGCCTAGGCACCCGTCCTTATGGGTTCATATCCTCAGCTCGAGGGTGGCCTATTGTAGAGAGTGAATGTGCAACAAATCCCAAGGTTGGGTGGAATTTCTGACATCTGCAGCCAGTCAGTGAAGATTTTTCTTTAAAGATAAGTTCTCTATGTTTCCACTATGTATTTATTTCTCTCTATTGAGTTATAAGGTGCTTGTTTGTTGTTAATGTTGTGCATGTCATGAGAAACATTTATTTTATAAATATATATGGTTCTTGATTGTTGCATGTGCATGTATCAAGTTTCTTGCATTTATTAATTGATATCATAATTTTGAAATTCATCAAGAACATGAATTTTTAGATACCCAGGCAAGGGGTACGTTACACCACGCAATTAGTCACAGATATTTGACATAAATTTGTTGCTCACTAAGCAAGCTTTCATGAATCTATCGAACCTCCTATGGAACACTACCACGAAGAAGCTATCAATCCCTTAAGACTAAAGGTTCTATGATACCATGTTAAGAAATAGAACACAAGATAGGAAAAGAGACACAAGAACTTAGCACAAAAGGCCTCAAGCCATATTCTACTCATTTTGTATTCATTACAATGATAAAAATATATAATACATGAATGAAACAACCTCATAAATTAGATTTACTCTCACATTGACTCATCATCGATAGATAAGACAAGGAGGAGGTAAAGTAGGATCTAGAGCACACACTTAGGATAAGAACTATATTCCATAATGTGAAATATACAAAGGTGGTGTAGGACTTCATGATTGTATAGGCTATCACAGAATAACAATAAAACGGAGGGTTCTCTTTAATCCCACAACAATTCCTCTCATTGTTGACTCATTTTCCCTTATAAAAATTGGAAATCAACATATCATTAAAAACATTATAAATTGAAATTAGCATAGATAGTGTTTTAACAACCACATGTTTGCTTTCCTAATCAAAGTAAAACTATTAAATAAGTAATATGTGTTTGTTATATTTTACTCTTACAAACTATTTACATTTTGAGTTAATTTAAGTCCATTTAATATTAATATTTATAAATGATAAAATTTATAAAATATACATTGTGAAAGAAACATCTAACGTTGTGAATTTAAGTGTAATACAATATGATCATGAAAAAAAAACAACTCATATAAAATACTCACAATAGAAACAGAGAGAATGAGTTAAAAAATGGATAAATTCAACTTTTTTTGTGACATTGATTTTTTCGATAAGACAAAGTTGCATCTTAATATACTCATTTTTTAAAAATTTTGATGATCTAAGCCTTCTTAAAATGAATTAAAACTCCATGATCAAAATTCTCATTAATTAAATAAAACTATAACTTTCAACAAAATTCCTACTCAATTTAAAAAAAAAAATCGATAAAAAATTAATTAAATTTATCTACTTATCCACTACACTACTTAAAACATATATTATAATATAACATATGTTATATTATAACATATATAATATTATAACATATCTAATATATATATATAACATATGTTATATTACAACATATGTAATATTAAAACATATGTTATAATACTTAAAACAAAGAGTATATTATCCTCC
>SNQJ01S0145339.1:0-23790 GCA_010110895.2 Picea sitchensis | reverse complement strand
GATAAATGTTGTGTCTCTTGTGGATGTGTATTTCTCAGTGATCTTGTTCTTATTATGCTCTTATCTAATGAAATGCAAAGAACTATAATAATGGCATAAACATTAACACAATGTAGATAAAATTATATTATTAATGTCCAAGAAATGACCAAAATAAGTAGGTCAATGGTACTAAAACATACATCCATGATCAATTCATTGTGGGAGAGCAAAAGCAACTCCTAATGATGCTAAATCAAATGCAGAAGAATAGATAAGTACAAAGTTAAGAGAATGAGTACTGTTATCACAGGATTTGTACTTGTGCAAAGCCCTCCACAAGATCCCAATCTTGTGTAACAATTGGAAGTTTCTACCATTGTCACCTAAGTAGATACTTCCCTCGTTTTAGTGATGGAAGAAGGTCCAACACAAGGGAGGCTTCCCTGGTGACCTCAAGGGATCAAATATCAAGATTAGCCAAGCCTACAGCCCCCTATCTTAGTCACCTAAATGTTTAGGTCTAGGTTTGGGAGAGGTAAGGGGGCTAACAAGGTAATTGGTTCACTTGTACGAGACAATAAACAATCCAAAGCATAATATAGACAATTACCAAGTTACATAACTCATTAATGACCTCTTAGACACTAGATAAGCAAATAAACCAATTGTTGTTGCAAATTACAGCAGTAAGACAATGTATAACAGCAATTAATCTTTTGTAACAGCAATAGGAAAAAGTACCCAGAAATATAGCAATTTAGCATATAAATTAAGCCTTCAACATGTGCAACAACATCCAATTGCTAGTCTACAATTCTGAGTGTCTTTAGCCACTATTTCAAACAAGTATGAAGCAATTAAAGTAAACCATAGTGGTTGTAGAATTTTTTTATAACAGAAGCAATAAATATCATTTATTTCCTAGAGTTAGTAGGGTTAGTCAAATCACTTTAGGAGAGAGAATACTAATTCTACGAATGTTTTCACCACAAAAAGAACTCTAGACTAGTGTCGTTGACTTTCTAGGGAAAATGGAGTCAAGCATGCAACACTTGAAGAAAGACTTAGATAATCAAGAAGAATGAGGTTCAAACCCTAAGGTGCAAAGCTTCTTGGGCCTTAGGACTAAACCTTCAAGAAAATGATTTCTAGGGTGCAAAGCCTCTTGGGCCCTTTAATCGCGCAATTTGTACTTTGATATAAGAGAAGGTAAATGGAGAACAAATTGGCGTAACGGGCGACTTTCCTATCACTGTCACCTCAATAGGATGTCTCTTTCTATTTAGGGTGGTAGGCCCAGGGGAGACGTCCCCGGTGACCTGGGGGTTTGAGAAGGCAAAGGCAAAGTGGCTAGATAAAGATCCCCTCTCACAAGTCACCACCGATCATAAAGTTTGGGTTTATAACCAATGAAAAGATAATATGTCAAGTGTGCCTGCCCGAAACAAAGCAACAAGAAACTAGATATATTTGCAAATACACTTGTTGGTTAGCACTTCATAAAACCATGGACTTTCTTGATAAAAGCAATTTGTTGAATATGATGAAGTAAACAGAAAATTTATAACAACAATCTTTATAGAGCAATACTTCACATTAAATTCCTTGAAAATAGCTTCAAAATGACTAAGAATCATTAACCATTGAAATCATAATACTAGCATTTGATAGAAGCACATAAGACAAGGTATAATTAAGCCTTTTCAATTGCTTTTATGAGCTTTTAATGCTGCATCTAATGGCTGTAGCTTACTTTAGTAATAGCAGCATTATTGTTAGTAGGTTAGGGTATTCTAGGGTTAGAAAGTGTTAGTAGGTTGCTCAAAGAGTAGGTTTTGAAGGTTGTGTTGATCAATTACTCAAATTTAAAGTCTATATCAGTGCCTTTTAGGGCTAATGGAGTCACTTGCAGCAGCAAAATTTGAAGGAAACAAATGATAATGTAAGAGCTAAGGACCAAGAAGGATGAAGATTGAGGTGTTGGTAAGACAAGGCCTCAATCAACAAGCCTTAGAAGGAAAACGGCTACTAGGAAGTAGGTAACCCTAGGCCCTAGCGGTTTTCCTTCTTCTTTAGCTCAAGCTTGAAACAATTAATGGATTGATGAAGCAAATGACACTAAAGTGYTRCAATGGAAGGGCTCTAGTACAATGCTTCAAAGGTAGGGTTTTGTTGCCGTCCTTATACACACTTGCAAACGTGAGCYAAGTCCTGCTCACTTAGTGTGTCCTCAGAAGCACAATGCCTAGGTTCAAAGTCCACGCTGTCACTTTGACTTGAACCTCTTCCGTCTAGGCTAACTCCTAGGGAAGCCAAGGGGGGTAGACCCTAGTTACTAGATAAGATTAAGAGTTTAATGTTCTAGGAGTTGGTTTTAATTGGTTAAGTGGTTAGGGGGAATCTAGCCTGTGATGTTAAGCAACAAATGCAGGATGCAACAGTTAAGTATGACAGTCAAGACCTTATCCTAGGACAACTAAGACTAGTGCCTAAGATTGGGCAAGGGGTCAAATAGATTAAGGGGAGATTCGTTCCAAAAGATTACAAAGTTACAAATATTACAACAATATCAAAGTACAGATTAGATACAGCAGAATATGTAAGATATACAAAGCTAAACTAGACTAGATACTAGATATACAAATATTAATAGGTTGCTTGCATGTGCAGGAAAAGAAGATACTCAAAATGAAGTAACCATCAACACATCAAGCCGAGCATGCTCACAATAGATAGAACTCTATTGGACTGCTTATCAATGGCATAAAGATGCAAAGCACTCAAGACCGAGTCAAGAGAATGCCTCCAGGTGGATGCGCACTTCTTGAAGGATCACACCACAAAAACAGGAACTCAAGATAGATGAAAAGCTTGAAAATAAAAGTGCTCCAGATGATAGATGTAACTACTTAGATGATTATTCTACAACACATAAAAGACTTGCATGTGAATATAAGCATGAGATCCGAATGCTTGCAAGTGTAAAATGTAAATCGCCAATGTCGTGGACCAAGGATTAAGCTAAGTGATTAAGTGAGATTAATTTTAACCCTATCTAAGTATCAACCCAAAAATTTCCTCCCCCAATTACCAAGTGACAGCTGGATGCTCAAGAAGTTAGGCAACGAGGCCCACCCTACCTTCACAGGTCATTCCTAAGATCAAAGTACTCCCAGAAAGGACGCCGCGCACCGTGAGACTGTCCCCGGCCTAGCACCTTTCGTTGCCTTCCTCCAACCCCGTTTTAAATGGCAAAGATGGTTGGTAATGGTGTCCTATTAAGTCTAATAAATTAATTATTAAACTATGAGCTAAGTGTTGAAGTGCATTTGAGTGCTTGCAGCTTGTTCAAAAAGTGTCAAAATACTGAAACTAAAAGATATGAGTATGAACTCTTAAACAATGAAATTGCAAATTAAGTCCTCAAGTTATGAAGTTATTGCATGTAAATGTTAAGTACTGAAAATGCTTGTGAAACTGAAAACTGAAAGTTGTGAAGGCTGAAGCCTTTAAATGACGAGATTGCAAGTTGATTGCTTTAGTGAAATTATTGCATGTGAACATAAAGCAATGGAAATAACTTGCAGAAAAGTAAAAGATGATTACTTAAGAGATTATATAACCAATATGTGCATGCATGTGTGTAAGATCAATATTTAAGAATTAAAAGACTTGCATGCAAAGAAAGTAAAGATTAATCTAAGCCTCCACGGGCTCTAAACCAACATCTAGATGTGATATCTACTCTATATTATTTTATCTTTTACGCATGCATGTAGATATCATCAACTAAACTAGTTAAGCTATGCAAGAAAAACCAAAAATAAAACTAATCTAAAACTTGCAAAGCAAAGACTGAAATGAAGAAGGCAAGCCACTTGGGTACACTCCTTTGGGCTTGCATACAGTGATTTAGAAGGAAGAGAAGAAGAGACATTGTTACCACTCTTGAAGGGAGGTACTGAAAGGTGTGTTGCGCTTGAAATTGGGCAACATATACCCTTAGCCTGGCGAGAACCTGCAAAAATCAGTAAGCTATTGATTTTTTATTTGTGTTGCAACACACTCAAGAAAGTTATGAAATTTATGTTGTTCAACAGAAACTTCGCACATATAAAAACTAGAATTTTATATTGATTAAACTGACCTATCTAAGCAAGTTAGATACCAAAAACTGAATGTGATAGAAGGAGGAAGAAGAACAGAAAATGCTTGTGAAGTTTAAGTGAAGATGAGGGTAGATTCGTCCTTGAACCTATCCCAACAACTCCTTAGAGATGATCTGCAAAACTTAAACCAAATGTGAGATGAAACAACAGGTAATATCTTGCATGCACAAATAATACAACACAGTTTATATTATTAGCATATACAAAACATATAGATGGGCAACTACAGTATTGTCTCACCTAGCCTAGTAAACTAATTTACTTGAGCAACTACTGATCAATACACAAAAGATTCAGAAATGATATCACCTCACAATAAGTGGCACATCCAGACAAATCTTGAACGCCACATTTCCTCCAAAGCGATTTCTGTTATTATCCAATGGGAAGAGGTTGTAGCAACAAAGTTGCTCCAAGCTCTTCAAGAACCAAAACCAGTGAAGCAAGATGACAATAATGAGAGAAAGAGAGAGGGAGATGGAGAGAATTTGGTAGCATAACAATACTGTGAAGAATGGTGGATAATGAGGGAGTGAGAAGTCTCTTAAATAGCATGAGAGGTTAAGGAGACCCCTCTTGGATCTTCAACACTTGTCAAAAATCCAAAGGGAAAGACAACTTAATAAGGAAAACGAACCAATGAGGGCGTGAGCTTTTAGGTTGAAAGGAAATGGAATGTGAGTGAGTTGGAGAGTGAGAAAGCAAGGCAAGAGAGGGCACATTGGTTGAGGAGGAGATCCACGCTTTCCTTCCAAGTAAATTCCAAATTAATGCTTGATGTTTCCACTTTTCAAAGAGGAAAAGCGTGAATCTTCAAGGGAAAGGCGTGAGTTTGAGGAGGAGTGTGGGAAAGTGTGAGGGACATAGTCCCATGTGATGTGGATAAGCTAGGAAGGGCGCACCTCATCAATGAGGGATGCCCTATCACTTCCTCCAAACTTGCCTTGCTGATTTTTATAATGTCTTTGAGCACTTGACTGGGTAAAAGAGGTTTTATGCACATGTTTAATAAACTTGATGATTGGATGTGATTGACACTGCTATGACCCCTATGACTTATGAGCCCATGGAGGGCGTATCTGTTGATGTGCAAGATCATACCTGACGAACAGGTACCATATTGGATAGGTACACATGGGGAGATGATTAGTTCGGACCTCCATGGGGCTGAAGAGCCCACCAGATGGATGCTCAGACCCCAGCAGGGGGCAAAGACAGGACAGAGGGGTTTGCACCGGAGAAAAGGAGGACGTTCCACAGAGGCACCCTGGCAGAGCCTTACCTAGGGGGGGTTGTACTCTCTCCACTGGAACGTTGGCCCTGGAAGGCCCATGACGTCACCCAGGATGCCTATGACGTCATCCAACATTGAGGACGTTTTGGGGAGGCAGTTATGGCACATGTGGCAGCTTGGAGAAGCCCAAGGAGGGCTAACATTTTGCTCCAGGAGGCCTATGTTTCCCTAAAAAGGGATAACGTCACCCTAGAAAGGGTATGACGTCTTACTTTTGCTTGATTAGGGTTTAATTTATGACATTTTAATGTAAAACAATATTATTTGGTATTTTGGCCTTGTCGGCCTTTTAGTGACCTAGATTTTATTAAGGTCACTTGGTATTGTATAAGTAGAGAGCTAAAACTCTCATTTTAAACATCATCTTTCACTCACCACTTGGTGAGGTCTGAAATTTGAGCCCTCTTCTAGGGTTTTTTGGCTGAAAATTGATGCGCACTTGTTGAAGGAGGCTCTTTCTTGGCTATTTTGGCATTTTCTTGGTGGAAGGTTTACAACTAGGGTTTGGCTATATGAATGCTTGGTGGATGTAAGTGAATTTCTTCAAAACACTTCTTTATTGAATGGTTATGGTATTGTTTACTTGCATTTTGTTATTATAATTTGTTGGATTAAACCCTAGGGGACAAGCACATGTTGGTGTCCTTGTCTCATGTCCCTACTAAGTTAAGCTAAGAGCTATTTTGATTTGCCGAAGTTAGATAGAGCCTTTCCATAGCAACACTCTACTTCTATTCTTCTAGCCTAGCCATTTTTATTCTTGTCATTGAGCTAAGGAAGGAGGAAAACGTACTAAGGCCTAGGGTTTCTACACCTTAGTGAGCCGTTTTCCCCTAGGGTTTGATTGATGAAACCTTGCCTTAGCAAGGATTCATCATTAAACTCTCTTGTCCCTAGCCATAGCATTTATTACTCAAGCTAGCCATTTTATCCTGTCAATGAGCTAAAGAAGGAGGAGAAAGCACTAAGGCCTAGGGTTTCTACACCTTAGTGAGCCTTTCTCCCCTAGGGTTTCATTATTGAGGCCTTGCCTTAGCAACACTTCAACATCTAACCCTCTTGTCTTTAGCTCTATCAATGTCATTTCGGCCCTTCAACACTTGCAGTTGTTTTGACTCCATTTTCCCTAGTAACGCACTGATCTAAGACTTCCTGTGTTGAGTACCTTGATCATACACAACTTCTAAATACTTTGAACTACTAATCCTTCTAACCCTAACTTAGAATAATATTTACTAACCCTATTGTTGTCGTCATCTATTTGTACTATAAACATATCCATGCAACATTTATTGTGTCTTTAAAGTAATTGAAAGATTGGCTAAGGCGTTGCTTCTAGTATTGATATTGTTACATTGATTACCATTGCTCATTATCATTTATTGCGAAGTGATATATATTATAATCATTGCTATTGTACATCGTTGACTTCGTTCATCAATATTGTTTATCAATTGCTTTATATCAGAAGTCCATGATTATATGAAATACTAACCAAGCAAGTGATTTTGTTCATGTATAGTTTTCTTGTTTCTTTGTCTCGGGCAGGTACACTTTTTGGTTATTATTTATCTTTATTGGCTGATTAGCCGGGACTTTCTGATCGGTGGTGACTTGTGAGGGGGAAAACTATTACTTAGCTTTAAGCCTTTGCCTTCTCAAAACTCCAGGTCACCGGGGACGTCTCCCCTGGGCATTACCTCCCTAAACAGAAAGAATTATCCTATTGAGGTAACAGTGGTAGGATAGTCTCAGTTTCGCCAGTTTGCCTTTCTTTCATCCATCCTTTACTCCAACTACAAACTGTGCGATAACATGGACCACATGGGGGGGCCATTCCACACCTTGGGTGACCCCTTGGGGCATTACAGAGAGGTTTAAACTTAGGATAGGGTTTTTTTCCCCCATTTTTGAATTTTCTCTTCTAATGGGAGTTCCCCTCTCTCATGGTGCCCCCCCCTTTGAGTGAGCCTCCCTCTTTTGGGAGTGACACTTGTAATGCATGCAAAGGAGGTCTCTCCTCTCTCCCTCCCTTTAAAGAAAGGCCCCTCTCCTCATTTTTGAGAAGGAATTTCAAAGCAACTCCATGCTGCCCATTTTTCTCCCCATTTTCTCTTGCTCTTCCCCCATTCTCTCTCTTGTAATATTGTTGCCATAGTGCAACCACTCTTTTGATTAATAGAAGTGAAGCTTTGGAGGAACTCTTGGTGTTCTCTTAGTGTATTCTTGGTGCTCTTTGGCTTCTCTCATTTGGTGTTTTCCTTTGCTTGAGGTAATATTGTGAATTTTTGTTTAATCTATTGCTTGCATTGTTTTATTTGAAGAACCCCAAGCAAAGTACTTTGTTGGGGATAAACTTGTAGTAGTATTGCTATAGGTTTATGTGAGTTGCTTCTCTTTGAGTTTGCAAAATATTTTGTAGACCATTTAGGAGATCTCACATTTTTTCCTCATTGTGTAGCAAAGATTTTACAGGTTTGCAGGTTACTCAAAGCTTGGAGGAGTGGACTCCAAAAGCTTCATTTCACTTCACCCAATTTTCTGATATCATTTTCAGATCTCATTTACTTATTTTTTGCACTTATCTATCTTATAAATCTTGTTATCTTATCAAGTTTTATGTTCTGATTTTGTATATAAAAATTTATGTTCCATATACTAACCTAAACTAACTCATTTTAAGTGATTTTTAGCAATTTCCAGCAAACATAGCTTGTTGTTTTTTGCATGTTTTCGTCAGTCCAAGGGGAGGTGCTCCTCATTTTTTTCCACAAGGAGCTCAAGGAAACATCCTAAGGCCTTGGTGCAAAACCCTCTCTCTATTCTCACTTTCCAAATCATTGTAAACAGCCCAAGAGAGTCTCTTGGGCTTGCATTCTTTTCATTTTCATAATCTGTAAATTGTAAAGTATTCTTTAGTTTTTGCTTTGCCCACATTTTGCATGTGAGTGGCTTTGCCACCCTTGCAATATTTTGTTGGCTAGATTAGTTGTTTAATTTGTATTTTTTCTTAATTTGTTTGCCCCACTTCTCTCACAAAGAGAAGGTTGAGTGGCTAGTGTTAACTTGTCTTATTTTATTTCAATTTATTTTTCCCACCTTGGCACAAAATCGGTAGGCTTGCCCTCCATATTGTGCCATAGTTGTGAGGTTGCAAAACTAATTTATTTTGCCCACCTTTGTCCTTAAGGCAAAGTTGTGTGGCTAGTTTGTTTATTTCCATTTATTTCAAGTTATTTCAATTTGTTATTTGTGCCCACACCTTACATGTGAGTGGCTTTGCTATCCTTGCAATATCATGATGGCTAATTAGTATTTCTTTTCTTTGCAAAGTAATCAAACTCATGCCCCGCCTTTTGCCCCGTATTCCCTCCCCTTGCCACTTTGTGAATCTTGGGTAACAAGAAAGGGCAAAGGACTGTGTAGCTAGTTTAACTAGCCACCTAACTCCATTATTGTTTTAACCAATAAAAAGGGGTGACTTGGGAGGCTAGAAGGGGTTGAAGCCGAGGACGGTTTCACAGCACTACGTGTCCTCCTTGTTGAGTGCCCAAGCATCTTGGATTTCACCTGTGGAGCTAGGTAAGAACCTTATTGTTCTTCTTATTGAGCACCCAACGCTTCCTTTTGGTTGAAGGGATAAGGATTTGGGGTAGTAACATAGTGTAGGTTTGCAAATTTCACACTTAATTCCCCCCTAATTCAAAGAGAGACCTAAAAATCTGTTAGAAGTAACCTACACACATTGCAACACTTCAACTCGCATTTTCTACATTTCAAGTTTTGCTATTCATTTACTTTTCAAGCAATTTACTCTCTGTTGACCACCTGCTTCAACTAGGGGGTCAACTCCATGTACCATGAAGATATGCACCTAATGGTGCTACCAAGTTGAAGACTCGTTGGTTATACAAGGCAGTTTTGGCCTTCAGCACTTATTTTTGTAATTGGAATTTTCGCTACTCTGCGTGGGATAATAATGTAATGGGTCTGCATGGATCATAGTTTAGGTCAGTTGCCTAAGACTTTATCATTAGAGAAGTCCTTTCATCAAGTGTTTTTTTTTTCCTCAGGTTATTAATTTGGCCTAACTAGCCTTATTAATTTCCCTTGAGTTTTTCACTCCCACAATAATCCTCCAAAGTGGTGAAAGGCGTTCTAATGATTGAGCCCTATGGTAGCTAGTGTCTAGGAATATTGTAAATGACCATGCTAGACATGTCCTTGAGTCTTATGGAATTCCATCGAGTCTAAAGTATTTTTTTTATTTTTTTTAAATTACCTAGTTAATAGTAACTTTAATTAATTTTTGATAAAAATTGTAAAAACTAGGTCCTTGGGATTTTGATAGGGGTATTTGTGCTCAAACGAAATGGAATGAGACCCCCTACAGCCTTGGACCAAGTTTCAGCTCAATTGGACAAGTTTTGCTAGGTGTTTGTCCATGAGGAGTCTAACTCAGTCTAAAACAACAATTTAATTGTTTGATTTGACATAGTCAAAATGTCAAATTTTTGTAATATTAGAAAAAAGATGGGAGATGATTCCTAAACCCATTCCTAAGCTACCCAAACCCTTTCCTAACCTTAATCCACCCCTTCCACTTAGCCACCACTTCATAAAGTTGTTCCCCCTAGGGAAGTTACGCCCCCCTTGAGGAAGAAACCATGGTAAATCAAAAATTAAAGTTGTGGGGCCTCCTCTCTCCCTAAGTGTGCCCTCCTAGTGCCTCCACCTCATGCATTGACTTTTCAAAGTGGTTGCCAACTCATTCCCACTCACATACCAAAACCCTAACTTGCTAAAACCCTAAGAAGTGTGCCCCCCTCCTTGAGATGCTCAATAATGCTTTGTGATTGACACTCGGAAAGCATCCAAGAGGGGTAGCTCTTGCTTCCCAAGTATAAATGAAAGCTCTCCCCTCATCATTTTTCATCTATTCTTGGCCTACTATTACTATGCTCAAATTTTTCTAATCTCTCCCATTCTTTTCTCTTCCTCATTCTTGCTCAACATTTTTGGAGAGAAGTTTGTTGCAAGTATTTGCAACAACTTTCTACTATCATTAATAGAAGAAATCTTTGGAGGCATATGGTGTGTTGAGAGTACTCTTGGTGCATCATTTATTGGACGTGACTTGTATTGGTTCATTTTTTGTGTATGCATTTGATTACTAGTTTAGAGTAGAGATCCCAAGCAAAGTATTTTGCTTGGGTAGATTTGCAATAGTGCTATTGTAGATCTAGATGAGTAGGTTTTAGATTAGCAAAGTATTTTGTTTATTCTAACATCTCTACTCACCCCTTTGCTCTATCTTGTAGCTTACTCACAATTATTTGCAGGTCATTTCTAGGGTTGGAGAAGCTTGTTTCAAATCTGGAAACTAGCTTGTTTCATCCATTTTCACCTTCAAAATTTTCTACAATATATTTCTGTTATTTTCCTTTCATTTTTGGGCATTCTAACACATAAATAGATCGTTTTTAATCATATTTGTTTGCTGTAATTTTCTGCAGAAAATTTATGTGTAACTAACAAAAAATTTCTTGAGTTTGTGTCACTTTGTGCAGCATTTCCAACAAGTTTTTGCTTGCTGGTTTTTTGCAGGTTGGTGACAAAAGAGGTGATCAACAGCTCATTTGGGGCATCTACAAGCAAGAGATCAACCTCCCAAGTTTGGGTAACAAGTACCCACTTCTTTCTCTTCTATTTCTCATTGTAAGCAAGCCCAAGGGAGTCCCAAGGGCTTGCATTTCTCAAAGTATTGTAAATTTTCTGTATTTTTCTTTCTTAATTTGCCTACACCTAGGAAAGAGTTTGGCCAAGCCAACCATCCTAAAACGTAAGGCTAGGATTGATAGATTTAATTTTCAGCATTTGTTTTCTTTTACTTGTTTTCCCCACTTGTCATTAGGACAAGGATGTGTGGCTAGGATAAGTTTTATTTCAAGCATTTATTTTATTTACCCACTTGTGCACAAAACCAGAAGGCCTTGTCCTTCACCTTGTGCACTTGTTGTGGTTGCATAGTTTAGATTTACTTTTTCAAGTTATCTATTTCCTTTACTTGTTTTCCTACAACTAGGAAAGTGTTTGGCCAAGCCAACCATCCTAAATCGTAAGGCTAGGTAGATCTTATTGGTTATTGCTTCTATTTGTTGATGCTTAATGGTTTAAATCTCTAGATCTTAGAAGATAACCACATAATGTTTGCTTAAGCCCATGGAGGCATAATCATTTACTTGTTTATTTTACCATTCAAGTCATTGCAAGTTATTTCTTTTCAAGTACTTTACTCTTTCAAGCTATTTCATTTTCAAGTACTTCTAGTATCTTGCAATTTACTTTTCCAAGCATTTTTATTTCTTGCAATTTCATGTCAAGTACTTCACTCTTTCAAGCTATTTACTTTTGTCAAGTACTTTCATTTCATTTACAAGCACTTTCCTTTCCAAGCA
This sequence comes from Picea sitchensis, assembly GCA_010110895.2. Classification (NCBI taxonomy): domain Eukaryota; kingdom Viridiplantae; phylum Streptophyta; class Pinopsida; order Pinales; family Pinaceae; genus Picea; species Picea sitchensis. The sequence continues at coordinate 11,887 of SNQJ01S0145339.1, read as the reverse complement.
CTCTACATTGCAATCATTTAACTCAATTTAACTTAATCTATTCTAAGGTTCAATCAATCTTTAGTTCCTTAGGGCCTAAAATCAATCTAGTTTAATTAGAGCACCTCTAACTGTCCCAACTTTGCTATCAAAAAAGGGACTTAAAGAAAGAGCAGGGGGTTCTAGATCAGGGATGGTCTCACGACACTAGGTGTCCCCCTTGTTTGAGTACTTTTGTTCCCCGGATTGACCTGTGGAGCTAGGGTGTGGCCTTGTTTTCCTCACTTATTGAGTACCCAGCAGTCCTTTTGGTAAAAGCAGGGAGAGTTCTAGGGAAGTCACTTAGTTTTAGGATTCACATTTCATTTAACTAACTTAATCAATCCTAAAATTAATCCACTACAACCTTAGGCTAATTTCATTTATCTATTCCATGGTTTATGCTTTATAATCTTGCAAGCACATTTCACTTCCATTTACTTTACATGCAATTTTATTAAAGCATCGTGTGGATGTTAACTAAGTGAACTTAAGAGTTGCGCACTTGCCCTTGGAGGCTTTCTTTTGAGAATTTTCATCTAATTTTGAGTTGTGTGTTGAGTTATTGGCTTAACCCCTTGAAGTTGCACATCTTTGGGAGGCAACTTCATTGTTTAGGTTTGATTGTTGTGTATTGGATGCCATTGAAACAACCCCTTGGAGTTGCGCATCTTGTGGAGGCACTCCATTGTTTGGGTTTGTTGGCTTGATGTGTTGTGGTGACCTTTTCTCTTGACCAATCTTTCTTTTCCTTGCACAATCAAGTTGTTTCAAGTTAGTGCTTGTTATCCTGCTTTGTTTCATTCTTTGTTCATAATTGTATCTTGTTGTGTCTCTTAGTTATTCTTTACATATTGAATTTGTAGATAGTTGTTTATTTCATTTACTTCTAATTGTAAATCTTGCAAAGTAATTTTTTTTTGTATCTAATTGTAATCCTTGTAAATTCTAATCTCTTTGTAACTTTAGGTGACCCCTTGCCCAACCTTAAGCACTAGTCTTAATTGTCTTAGGAAAAGGGCTGCCTTTGCATTGAAATCTTGCACTTTGCATTGTTTGCCTCTCATATAGGCTAGATTCCCCCAACCTTTAATTAATTAAAATCAACTCCTAGAACACCTTAATCACTCACATAGTAACTAGGGTCTACCCCCCTTAGCTTCCCTAGGAGTAATCCTAGACAGAAGAAGTTCAAGTCGAGGTGATAGTGGACTTGATCTTAGGCATTGTTCCTCCAAGGACACACTAAGTGGATTGGACTTAGTCCACGTTTGCAAGTCTGTATAAGGACGGCAACACTTTCAAGCAATTTCATTTCATGTGAGTATCTATTTCAAAGCACTTTTCATTTCAAATATTCTTAATTCATTTGAGCATAATTCTTTAAAAATATATTCATTGTGTATATATCTTGTAAATTTGTTTCGTTCTTGTAGAAATATCGTGCTTTGTGTATATATATTTCATTTGTGTATATTGGAATAGTTGAAATTGGATAAGCTTTAGGCACTGGTCTGTTTATATTTTTGTAAAGTAAAAAGTTTGCTTGTCATTGAAAGAGTTGCATCCTTGCATTGTTTCTTGTCATTGGGTTGGGTCTCCCTAATCAACAAATCAATTAACTCCTAGAACATTAATAAAAAACTTCACATAGCTTAATAGGGTCTACCCCCCTTGGCTTCCCTAGGAGTAAGCCTAGACGGAAGGAGTCTAGATCAAGGTGAGAGTGGGTCTAGACTTAGGTTTGTGCCTCCAAGGACACACCAAGTGGATTGGAGACTTCTCCACGCTTGTAGGTCTGTATTAAGACGGCAACAAGGTGCATCCCCATTTTCCATCCATTACATGAAGCCCCTAATCCTAGCCCCTTTGCCCTTAGAATCCGCAAAGAACTAGAGCTACGATTCCAATTCACTAACATCCTGTTGAAATTGGTAATTAAAAGGATCGACCTCCACCCTTTTCCAAGCACATGGAAGTTGGCTACGAAGTTGGTCCTCCTTACCTCTCCTGTTTCTAGCAACCATCTTACCCGCTTCCCAAAGGAACTTGGTAGTGCAAAGAATGGCGACCTCCAAACAAAGTGCCCACCAGCTATTCCTTATAGAAGGGCACCAAATTTCATACCCTTGTAGCAACGCTTCAACACTTCACAAACTCAAGAAGAGAAATATTCAACTTGAAGGAAGTGTGGGCTTTTTTATAGCGCAAGTTGTAGGTTGGGAAAAGCCCCACCCAACCATGGAACAAGTGCTACAACTTGGGAATCCTACACCCAATGTCATCTCAATGTAGGTCCCACACTTCAATGTGACTAGGTCACTCTAGGGAGGCAATCCCGGTGGCCATAGGGGGATTGAGATGGAGATGGAGATGGATGGAAATGAAGCCCCTATAGGTCAATTCTAAGTGGAGTGAAAGGTGAAAAGAGATGTCTTGCAAGTCAAGTAAATGTTGCTCCACATGTATAACACTTCTTTGGATGATTGTACCTGCCCGAGACACAAGAAAAGACACTTTGCAATAGTATATGTTAGTTGGATCAGCAGGTTAAGCTTGATGTCCCTAATTTGCAGCAATAGATAACAGTATATATCAGCAAGAAAAAGGTATTATAAGCTGCTCAATAAATGCTAAAGATCAAGTAGAAAATGCAAGAGAAAAACCAGTAAATGACTAGCTAAACTCAAGATGAAAAACCAATACTCTTAGCATAAAAGATAAGGCTGTTGTAAACACTTTTCTACAGCAAATTATATCAGCCTTATGGCTGTAACATTCAATGTATTACAGCAAGAAAATCAGCCACTGAAATCTCCTTAAACTTTGCCAAAAAGTGCGCTAAACAAAGGAGAACAAGTGTGCAAACTTTGAGCAAAATCCAATGGTTGATAAGAGAGTTATTCAATCAAGTAAGTTAGGGTTTATGCATACCTAATGGCTGAAGATGCAATTTTGTAACAGCAGAAATAAATAGGCCCTAGATGGGGATGCCCTAGTGGTTGTGAGGTGCCCAAGGCACAAGGAAAACAATCCACTTTGCAAGAAGTAAAAATGACCGAAAATCACGTTTCCCAATGCAATGTTTTATTTCTCCAATGAAACAAGTCAACAACTAGTGCCTTTACTAGTGGGTTAATAGAGTCACAAGGAGCTTAGAGAAGCTACCTCCTTGGGGGTGTAAGCCCTTTTACTCCCCAAGGCAAGTTTCTCTAAGCTAGGGTTTAAGCTAAGAGGGTGTATGCCCTTATACTTCTCTTAGCAAACCCTTAATCAATGAGATGAAGCAAATAAAATTATGAAGGCTATGGTGGGGGTGTATGCCCTTATAATTCCCACCTAGCTCCTAGCATAATAATACTTGAACTTGAAAAATGATAGCATAATAGTAGAAAACCATACCAAGATCAAGAGAAATGCCAAGATAAATCACCACAAGAGCTAGAAAGCATCATCCAAAGCTAGCGCTAGGCCATCTCCATCAACCATTCATAAACATAGCCATAAAACAAGTGCACAGGAGATAAAAGAGCCAAGTGTAGCGCAAATTTCAGACAAAGGCCTCTCACAAGAGGAAGAGTTGTGTTTAAAATGAGATCTTATGATCTCTATTTATACTAAATGTAGATACAATAATTTGTCCACAAAATAAGGAGTAAACCACAAGATTAGGGGTCAACAACCCTAATATTGCCCCCTTAACAAAGTAATATTAAACAATTCACTTAAAACTTCACTTTTTGCACAAATTAAACCCTAATTTAGGAGGACGTCACCCCTTTAGGGGACATTTTTCCACTTTGAGGACATCGTTTGTGTTGGAGAAGCATGGATGGGCCTCCAAAGGCCATGTGTCAAACAACTAGGCACCCATATCATGGTGAAGACCCTTCTTCTCCTCAAACGTCCATATGTCAAAGAGTGGCACCTCACCACCATGCCCTAGCCCCCAAGATCATGACGTCAAGCTCAAAAGTGGAACGTTTTGCCCCTCCTGGGAAAATCATTTGGCAAGTAAGGGGTGAGCTAGGTTGTCCAAGTCATCATCAAGGCCATCCAATTCTGCTCTTTCTCATCTGGCATGCGGGCCCCTGGTATCCAACATGTGGGCATGTAGCCCCATGGAAGCCCAAGCTAGGATTGTTCTCCCAAAAATGTCCACCAGCTAGGTCCTGCAAAGACAAATGAACACGCCCTCCAAAGATCTCAAGTCATAACATCATGATAAGTTAATCCAATCAATAAATAAGCCATCTAAGCATGTGCATCAAAGATCACTATATCAAACAATTAACAGCTCAAAGACACTATGCGACTTGTCAAGCTTAAATATGGGAGGGTTGACTGAGGTGTCCCTGTGGAGTAGATCTTACTTAGGTCAAGGAGAGCCTTTAGGAGGTCCCTCTCTAAGCCATGTAATGTAACAAGTGTATAAGGTGGATGGGGTCAAGACTCAATGGGCATAGGGCTCATGACATACAAAGAGATTAGTAGTGTCTCATTCATGGGTTCCTTTTCTTGGGGAGTTCAGTATTGGTATAACTGTCATGGATGCACTTTTTTTTTTCCAAGCCAATCAATTGTTTTTATCTTTTTCTTTTATATTTTCTTTCATAATAGCATGAGAGATTGAAGGTCCAGCTGCCACGGCGTGGTGACGAGGTATTAATTTCAATGTCACCACAAACACCTAATGGAAATGAGAAGGTTGGCTCATTGATGAGACCCCCTTCTCTCGACCAATGTGAGGCCATTACTTACTGGTTTGGTGACTGGATGATGACAATGTCATACCACTAGATATTTTATCATGGGCGTGATAGGTGGAAACCATGATGAGACCTCCTATCCTTCAACTAACTTTTAAAGCATTCTTTATTATATTGTGGATCCCCTTTATTCAAAGATAATTGTGTCATTTGCTTTCTTGGGTGATCCCTGGGCGAATCATTTGGAAGGTTTATATAAGGTTTTATCTTTTACCCAACACCTGCCCAACCCCTCTATGCCTTTAGCCCCTTCTTCCCATAGAATGAGGACAACCCCTTCTTGGGTCAATATACCTAAAATCCCAAGAGATAAAATGGAGGGAATAATGATGGAAAGTGGTAAAGTATGGTGGGAATGAATTACGATGACTCATTAAAAGAGTTTCCTAGCAACATTCCAAGGAAAACCACTTACTAGGGAACCATGTCAAAAGCAACCAAAGATTGGTCGAGGAGCAAAGGCATAATGTCCAAGCACATATCATGAAATCTAGAAAAATCTAAGATGCAAACATAATCAAATGGCTTAAATATTGATAGATGCTCACCATATCTGCGACTTGTACCTCATGGAGCAAGACCCAACGCCTTCTGAACCGGTGGTGTGGTGGATGCCATCTGAGCCTGTGACCATTTGTGGTGGTGAGTGGGCTTTCCATCGTGCAAAAGGTATTGTTGGTCATGTGGTCTCTCGGCACTCCATATCGCAACTTGAGGGGGCCTTGAGACATCATCTCCACAAAATGGGGATACTTGAGACTCAAACTAGATATGAACACCAATAGGCATATAGGTGGAAATAGGGAAATGGTTAGAATTGGTAATGGACAAAATTCAATTCCATATGAACAAGGCACTCTCCAATATAGAAAAACGGTGGCATGGGAGTCGACGCACTCTCCAATATAGAAAAACGGTGGCATGGGAGTCGACATAAAACTTGTCAATTCTAGCCTATATCCGTGAAAACCACTTTGTCTATTAGATCATGTATATCAACCTACTTGTGCAAAGCTCTTTTGTCCCCACACAATATTTGACACACTAAGTAACCTTTTGTAGTCATTTCAGGCTTGTTTTTCATCAAAATGGATCATAGTGTCCTTCCCTCCAACACAATCCCCACCAAACTCAACCATATCGAAATCTCTCCCAATGATCCACTCAATAGGAGGTAGTACTTGGGCCATCCAAAGCCAAAGTTGATTTGTCCAATAAAATCATTGAAGGTATACATCGAACAAAAAACCCATACCCTGCCAGTTAGCAAGACAATCTTCGAACAACATCAAACCACGGATCTTCCCCTTGAGCTATAATAGAAGGGCCTAACCAATAGGAAACAACACAAATAGCCCCCACCCTCCTCATGGGAAGTAACCACACATTTCCCATTTCAATTATGCATGAGCAAGCAGAGCTTGAAGCCAATAAAATTTAGTTCTTGAAGGAAGAGAACATCAGAATTCAACCTAACCATGACTCTCTTAACTGAGAAACTAAGTTCTTTTTTTCCTCTTTTTAGAACCTTTTAGGATCCTTATAGAAATGGATCAAGGAAAGAAACTAAAGACTAAAACAAGAACTCTACTTTTTATTAGGTAACTTGTGATCTTGATAAAACAAGATCATCAAGTGATACAAGATCTCTTTGGAAAGAAGAGGTTCAAGGCTGGATCTTGAGGCTTGAAAGAGCTTTGACTTGGTCCCAATCAGCTAGAACTTCTCCTTTTCTTTGTAGCGGCCTGTTTAAAATTAGCAAGCAAAGAGGATTAGAAACTAACACAAATCAATCTAGAGAAATGCAAAAAAAAAAATACTTCCAATCTTTAAAAGTTTTGCAAATTTTATTGAGTAAAAGAAGGTGATTTTTTGAGGAATTTTAAGGTTCTTTTGAAGAGGTTGAAGAGCTCCTGATTGCTTGAATGCTCCAAACTTGTCCAAATTGGACAGAGTTTCTCCTTGGCTGCCAAGAACCTGTCAAGGACAGCAAGACATTTGTGCTTTGATCGCTGCAAAACAACAAGGAAATGGCACTTGCAAAAAAAGATTAGAACTGTCAAAAAAAAAAGAAATAAAATATAGGTAAAGAAAGCTAACTAAACTAGCAACTTGAAAACACCTAAATAAGCAAACTAACAAACTTTATTGCTGATTTTTTGCTTGCTGTTCGGACAGCAAGTAACTAAGCACTTAAAATGCTAGATATAACAATAAAAGCAAATGTAAAAGATTAACTTTTACCCTTTAAAAAATATCAGAAAATTGTTTAATGAAAGGGGGTCTTTTCTTGTGTTAGATCTAGATTCTTTAGATAGCAACCCTTAGATAAAATCAGATCTAAACTTCTCTATGCATGCAATAAAAAGAACTAAATATTTAGCTTTAGAAACTAGATCCAAATTGCTTGCATGTAACTGTAAAGTAACAAAGAAATGTAGCTTAAAGTGAGGAAGAAAAAGGAACAAGCTTGTGCTTGGAATATCTTGGGCAATGGAGTCCTTCTTTGATGAATTGAGGAGGGACCTTCTTCAAATGACTTGGAAGAATGGAAGAAACAAGATAGATCATCCACACTTTCAAGTTGAGGCATCAACTACTTCAAACACTTGCAAATGAAAGGGTTAGACGATGGTACCACCTATAAAAGAGACTTCAACACACAATAGGTTAAACTAAACAAATACTGCATCTCAAAATCTCTAAAATAGATAAATAGTAAGATCACTAATCAAACTAGCTTAGCAATCCTACCGTACTGAGTAATAGTACTCCTATAAGGCCAAAATAAACCACAATACATAAGCAAATGAAATAGAATAATATCACCTCATGTATACATGCATCCACACACTTGACAATCCACCACTTTGACCTCCAAAGTCTTCTTTTATTCCAATAAAAAGTATTTACAATGAATACAACACAAGGATCGAATCCCCAAGCTCCGACTAACTGTAAATGAGGGGGGTCGACCTTCTTTTATAGTGAAAAGGGTGAAAAATCCAAAGTCAGGGCGCATGGGAGGAGAGGAAGTGCGCACTAGCTAAGTGGGGATGTGCATGGGTTAAGGGAGGATGGAGTGGAGTGAGCAGTAGGTGAGGTGGAGTGGAGAGGAAGTGGAGTGGTAGGTGAGGAGAGGGCGAGTCCCACATTGGGATTAGCGCCCCTCTCTTGTAAATGTGTCAACCAACTAAAAGGTGGTCGAGTAGGAGCATTGGGATTTCCTCCCATGCCAACTCACCCAACCAATTCGCCCACACTAGGAGAAGAGTTCGCAAACTCAACTTGGGACTCCAAACATGAGAAAACATGTCTCCGACATGTTTGCTAAAATTTAGCACTTTAATTTTTATGTCTTTTTTACCTTTTTGAAAGAAAAAAACAATTTTGAGTGATTAAAATCACTTTTTTTCCTCAACAAAGGGGTGATAAGGGTTTAGGAGGTGTCCTGGCTTAGAAAATGAGCACAGACATGGCATTTGACAAAAACTAATGCCACTTTTATGACCTTATTGACTTTTACAATTAAAATTACCCGTTATACGGGAAATTTTTTATCGACTGAAAACTTAAAAAAAAACTAGGAGGACTTAACACATTTTCATGAAACTCTAAGAGGATATTAGGCATGGTAATATACATTAGAAACTAGGTTTAGAAGACCATGCCAAGGCCTGATCATGAGTGTATACTCCAGCTTTGAAGGAATTGAGTGAAAAAACTCGAAAATTATAAGTCACTTGAAGCAGCAATATATAATTAACAAGTAAAAAAAACACTCTAGAGTAATAACTCTTGTATAGGTCTTACGTGGCTAAACGTTTTACAAAAATCATCATGCAACACCTCTTATTAGAATTCCCCCCAGGGTATGGAAATGTGGTACAAGCTGAAAAATGGGGCCCTGGTGGCCGATGTAACACCCTGTTTCCCCCAGTCTGTAAAAATAACTCTATTGGCCAAGAACTATGGCAAACTCCGAGATGTGAATGTGTGATTTGACGGACCCTGTATAAAAGGGTCGATGAATGTAAATGATGTGTGAATATGTGTTGCATGACTGTTGGGAGGGGGGATGTGCTGAAAAAGAGACCACGATGGATGATGAAAGGTGGTGGAAGGCACCTGGAATGGTGGCGTTAACTTCCACCGAACCAATACCGTATTGGTCTTTACTGGCTCAAAGACCAAAGCTGCTCTTTGGCCCTGGAATGAATTACTCGCCAGGATGGTAGGTGGGGAGGCTCCTCATGAGTTAATGAGGGGATGGGGGTGAACCGCCCATCCGTAGAAGCCCTCTGACCTGACCACTGCGGGGGAATTTGCGCCCCACGCAACCTTGCAGGACAAAGCAAGAAAGGAAGTGTGGGGAGAGAGGGAGCGCACAACAGGAATCGCAGAAGGAGAACCAGAGGAACTCCGGAAAATACAGCGAGTCTTGAGCAGAGGAGAAGGAGAGTAACCTTCGTCCTTGACTTCCAACGAGCGGGAAGTAGGAGACCGAGTCTCAAAGCCTTGTGGTCTAGCTCGGGGGTGGCTAGTGGTAAATCCATTGGGAGTCGCTGAGCCTACGGTTGGGTGGAAACGAGCACCCCTCTCAGCAGTTACGTTACACCTGGTGTTTTCTAATAAGTATTTACGTCCTGTATCTTAAATTGAATATTCCTGAAATGCATGCTCATGGTTGTACACTCATAAATGGTTTCTGTATAGAAGTGTTTGCCTGGTGTTTTGATCGGAAACGGTGGATGCATGCTTATACTTGTATGACCATAGTCGGTTCATATATATATATATATTGAACAAGTTCAGATTTCGAGTCCGTTCTCGGGAGATTTGTCCCATTTAGTTAACTCACGCGATGCCATGGTTGGATTTCCCCGAAGGCACCTCCTTCCGGGAAAGTTCCCTCACCTTACAGAGAGGAGTGAGTTCCTTGAAAGGACTACCGTTTTAGTAAATCCATGAATTTGYTTCATCCCTGTCACCGAACGTAGCTTAGCGGGGATACCTTTTGATATTTCGGAGTTTCGRCACTCGGGAATCCCAAGGGTCAGTTTCGTTGTATTCACCAGTTGCGAAATCCCGATATGAGAAACCCAGAAATGATACAGCGTGAATAGATTTTGATATTTCGGCGTTTCGGCACCCGGGAATCCCAAGGGTCAGTTTCCTTGTATTCACCAGTTGCGAAATCCCGATATGAGAAACCCCGAAATGATACAGCGTGAATAGATTTTGATATTTCGACGTTTCGACACCCGGGAATCCCAAGGGTCARTTTCCTTGTATTCGCAAGTTGCGAAATCTCGATATSAGAAACCCYGAAATGATACAGCGTGAATAGATTTTGATATTTCGGAGTTTCGGCACCCGGGAATCCCAAGGGTCAGTTTCCTTGTATATACCAATTGCAAAATCCCTATATGAGAAACCCCGAAATGGTATAGCATGGTTAGAGTTTGGGGTTTCAGCGTTTCGACACTCGGGATACCCAAGGCCAAGTTTCCTTGTATTCGCTAGACGCGAAATCTCGACTTGCAAAACCCCGAAATGAACTTAGCATCATATATATATATATATATATATATATATATCGGAGTTTCGAAGTTTCGGCTCCTGGAAACTCAAGTGCGAGACATCCTGTCTTCGCATATCACGAAATCTCGACTTGCGAAACCCCGAAATGAACTTAGAATCATATATATATATATATCGGCGTTTCGGAGTTTCGGCTCCTGGAAACTGAAGTGCGAGACCTCCAGTCTTCGCAGATTGTGAAATCCCGACTTGCGAAACCCCGAAATGAACTTAGCATCATATATATATATATCGACGTTTCGTAGTTTTGGCTCCTGGAAACTCAAGTGCAAGACCTCCTGTCTTCGCATATCGCGAAATACCAACTTGCGAAACCCCGAAATGAACTTAGCATCATATATATATATATATATATATATATATATATATCGACGTTTCGGAGTTTCGACTCCTGGAAACTCAAGTGCGAGACTTCCTGTCTTCGCATATCGCGAAATCCCGACTTGCGAAACCCCGAAACGAACTTAGAATTATATATATATATATCGGCGGTTCGGAGTTTCGACTCCTGGAAACTCAAGTGCGAGACCTCCTGTCTTCGCATATCACAAAATCCCGACTTGCAAACCCCGAAATGAGCTTAATATATATATATATATATATATGGGCTCCGGAGTTTCGGCTCCCGGGAAACCTAGGTGCGAGACTCCTTGTCTATGCACATCGCGAAATCCCGACACGCAAAGTCCCGGTAGGTGAAATCCCAAAGCGGCTTGGTGTGAATAGGATTTCGGGTCTCGGGGTTTGAAGAGTTGAAAAGCCCGACTCCCTTGCATTTCGAACTCCCGGTTTCCGAAGTCCCGAAATGTGAAAGGCGCCTCTTGGCTTAGCCCAGGGTCATAACCGATGGTCACATGGAAGTGAAGCCTACGCTTGGTGCTTGAGTTGTACACGATGGATTTTCAACGAAAGAACCAGTGAAATGGGTTTAGTGAAGGTTCCGATCGGATTACCTAGCCTACGCTAGAACCGCGTAGGAATTCGGGAATCTCTGCCCCTTGATAAAGAAGGAGAAATAAAAAGGCGTAAAATCTTAGTTTTCGTAGTGGGTTTGTTACAAATTGGTATCAGAGCATGGTTACAACACTTGGCCTGCTTGGGCTCATAAACGGGTTGCGCAGAGACTCCATTCGGAGTACTGTTAAAAGGAGTAACTCTTTATCTTGAGCCCCCTCAATTAAAAGTCTAAGTTAAGAATGAAAAAAACCCTATTGTGTGTATGCATGTGAAAAATATGAATACTGCACGGGTTATGAATGTATATAAATATTGACTAACAACAAGCATTTTCTTTGCACACAAGCAGACGATCAACTGCGGGAAATTACAGACGTATAGAATGGTGACTCACCATGAAGTGGGGGAGGGCTCCCACAATATAGACGAAGAGTCTGACGAAAGGAGGGCGGTAGGGACCCCTCCAGATCTAGCTGAGACTGTGAGGAGCCTCATGGTCGAATTACAGAGCTGGAAGGCTGAAAACGAGAGGATGATAA
>SNQJ01S0145338.1:13672-32675 GCA_010110895.2 Picea sitchensis | reverse complement strand
GAGAGGAAGGGGGGGACATAGAGGGATACATAGAGGGGGAATAGAGAGAGAAAGAGGGTTAGAGAGAGTGAGACTAAGAATAACAACGAGGAGATAGAGAAAGGGTGGGAGAGAGGTGGAAGAGAGAGGGGAGGGAGGGAAAAATGGGAAAAGGAAGAGAGAAAGAGAGAAAGAGTGGAAGAGGGGGGGATATGGAGGGAGTGGTTATGAGAGTTTGAGGTATGTCAATGTAAGGTCTAGGTCTACGTATTTCCATGCCTTGTGATGTATAAGTCCTACTATGTCTAAGTCTTACCATGTATAGGAGTGTGAGGGAGAGAGAGGGAGACATATAGGGGGGTAGAGAGGGAGAGTTAGATGGGGGTGGATGTAGGAGAGAGAGTGAGGGGGAGGGAGGGAGGGGTAGAGGAATGACTTTTAGGAGCATGTGCACGTTCCTAGAGCATGTGTGTTCTCCTAAGAATGTGCACGCGCTCTTTTCAATTCAATTTTTTTGGGCAGGATTGACGAGGTGTATGCTGACTTGGTTGGCTTGGATTTGGGTTCGGGATGACAAACCTAGTCTTTCGATTTGAAAATTGATAAAAACCTCCATTTTTGTGAATACCCCTCTATATTTCTGTCTTTGACGTTATTTTTCTACAGGTTAAACAATTCATTTTTTGACAAAACTATAGAAATAGATAGAGTCAGCTCTAAAGATTTCAAATATATAATTTAAAAAAAAAAATTAATATTGTTTACTATTTTTAATATATTTTTGTCTTCACATATATCAAAATCCTAGAATACATATCTCTTATTTCTACTATAACTTTTTCTCGGCTTAACCATTTATCAAATGAGTTATATGTGGCACTAGAGGAGACCAATACCTATGATATAAAAAAAAAATAGTTTGTTTTGATCATGTTAAGACCCTCTTATCCTGCACAAACAAAAGATGTTGTAATTTCAGGCATATGTTGACTTTGATAATTTAAAAAAAATGATAAAATTAACATGAAAAATTCCAAAAAAATACACGACACAAGAAAAACGGGTTCTCTACGAGTATACAAGTTTTTGGAATGAAATTCCATCATTAAGGTACTAAACACCTTCACAAACAAAAACATATACCTTTGTTGGCCCTCAACCAAGTTTTTAGGAAACAATGGTCATGTTTGGCCATTTTTGGGACTTCGACAGGCTGGTCAAAGACGGAGTGCCAGGCAGAGCTGAGATCGAGGGATCTCACATATTTTGCAGACTTGTGGACCCAGCAAAGGGTTTACCAGGGTTTATGTAATGGGTTATGGGATGTCGGCCCATGGGTTTACCCATGATTAGGCCTTTTTGTAAATGTATAAATAAGTAGCTAGGCGATGTAAGAACTACGAACTACTAGTTGATATTGGCTTAGTGCAAGAAGTTGTAAGTTGCTTTGAGCAAAAGGACTGTGTAAAGTAAGGATCTATGCTAATAAGGAGTTGGCCCTATGCCTTGACCTATTTTGGGAAGGAGTATATGGCGGGAAGCGCACAGATCTCCTGTCCTCTACGGATTTTGGCTCTGTGGCTTTGTGCATAAGAGAAGTTGAATGTAAGAAGATTGAAGACTAATAAATAATATTAAGAAAAAGTTGGTGGATGTAGCCCCACACTGGGGTGAACCGCGTATATCCTGTGTCTTGATGTTCTTTGTGCGATGTGATTTATGTTTAGTGTTGTTGTTATAATCTATGATGAATGCATCTGATGTTGTTTCTTAGTGCTTAAAGATGAATGAATGCTAGATCTGAATGTATGCTATGTGCTAAGTGATTGGAAGTGCTTAATATTTATTATTACCGCATTGATCTGTAATAAGGGTTTAATCTGCGATGTGAATGAGACTTGAGAACTAATGCATATTGTTGTCTAAGTGATCTATTAAGTGTTGTGATCACAGATCTGTGTTCTAGCTTGGTTGTAGACACCTGAGTCCTGCAACCCCCCTTGCCTCTACCTTGGGTGAGACTTCATCTGCTTCGCAGGTGTTGCCGAAACGGTCGGTAGTTAGGGTTTTGTTGGTGCGTTGTTGAATCATTGAACCATGGGTCTGTCCCTATGCCAACAAATGGTTCTGTTGTCGGGACCTGAAACTGTGATTGTTGGAAACTAAAGAAAAGAGAAAGCTCTGTGCATAGATCTGTTGCTATAGTGCACAGTATTCTACTAAAATTGCGAAGCTTTGTGCTAAGAAAGAAACCTGATCTAATGAAAAGAGGTAAGATCTTAAAGATTTTTGCTCTGGTAAAGGTAAGATTAGTGGAAATTTTTGCTTCGAAAGTATGAATCTAGGTATGTTTGATAGATCTTGTCCTAGTCTGAAAGCTAGGGCACAGTTAGAAGAAACAGTTGATCTAGATAAATTTGATAGAAATAAAGAAAGATATGTTATTCCTATGCATATAAATAATTTTTGGACTAATAAGTGGATGCAAGAACCTAGAAAGAATTTTTGCAGATTGCAGGTCCAACACTGTGATCCCAATGCATAGTACAGGAGAGGTTGGGGATCATTTAAAAGAAAGAGAGGATTAACATTGTGTTATAACTGCAGAAGACTGAGATATATTCCTAAGGAATGCCCTGGTACAGGTCCTATTTTTCTTTGTTGTAAAGTTATTGGTCATGAGGTTGAGGATTGCCCAAGGATGATTGCTAAAGTTGAAAAGATGAACATGAAACAAGAAAACTATAAAGAAGGTCAAGAGACTAAGGATATGTTAAAGAATCTTACAGAAAAAGAGTCTGAGACTATGTTAATACAGTTAAAAGAAGTAATGGATGACCACAGAGATATCAGTTTACCAGAGAGCCTGAAAGAAAATCAATGCATGGTTACAAGAATAAATGACTTTGACATAGACTGTGTATTAGATGAAGAAACACACGTGAACATTATGCCAGAAAGCGCTTGGGAAATTTTGGGAAAGCCTTCTATGGTACCTTCATTGGGAAGGATAGGCTTGTTTAAAGAAAAGATGATGACCCTATGTGGAAGAGTTACTAATGTACCTATGGTTTCTCATGAAACATCGACTCAAGAATAATTTGAAATTATTAGGTTTGTTGAGAACAATGCCCATTTTCCTCTTTTGTTAGGAAAGAGTTGGATTGAGAAGGATTAGATTAGAAGGAAAGCAGAGGAGGAAGTTGCTGAACAGAAAAATAATGAACTAAAGGATCTCATAGCTAGAAAAATAGGGCAACTAATAGAAGAACAAGAGGATAAGTCGAAGCAGCAGAAGGAAAGAGAAGTAGTTGTCAAAGTTGAAAGAATGCAGGAAGTCTTGAAGAACCTATCCATGCAAGAAAGAAGAATACCTACCCTGGAGTTAATAAGAGAAGAGGTATTACCTTTGAACCCTTTGAAATAACATCAACAACGCAAAGTCACTATGCTCATAGAAGATAAGAATAAGAATGGAAAGAGGAACCCAGAGATTCATATCACAAGAAAGAAGGCTAGGAAGCTCAATAAGAAGAAAGATAAGTTGAAGGAAGATACAGAGAAAAGAAGGAGGACTTCACAGAAGGAAGGTTTGCAGGATCTGAACCTCACCAAAATAACATAACCATGCAGAATGGGACTTTTCCATGGTGAAGCTATATGACCATTGGAGGTGCCCTGACCATTAGAATAATGCCCCCAAAACGGCTAGAAAATGTAGTTATGGGTGAATAGACCATTGAGACTGCACCCTAATGGACTGATTCGTATTGATTGAGGCATTCCTTCCCATTGGAGGAATCAGTTACGACACTTTCTTATTTAACCTGTCTGACGCTGCGCCGGGACCACTTTTGCCACCTGTGATTATCCAAGCTAACAGAGAATTGATTGTATCCCACGCTGTGATTTCTAGACCTTGCCATCTGCTTGATTACCTCTCTTGTTCGTTCACCTACTCGAGCTATTTGGTTTCAAGTGTGAATGTCGGGCACACATAGCATGTTAGAGAAGTCTACGGAAGAGATTCTTGTGGACCTCATGGCTAAGAGAGTTATGTCTGTAGGAATACATGCGTCATCGACTGGGGGCCTGCAAGAATCCCCCTCGACTGGACATCATTCTAGCCGATCTGCGACTGAGAAGTGAAGCAAGCATTGTGATGATCTAGCTAACGTGAATCAGATCCCGTCGGTCTTGCGAGATTATATACCGCCTTTGGCTGGAACAGTTAGCTATGACAGTATCCCACGTGACTTTGAGTACACATTGATCATTGTGTACATCCCGAAGGGGATACGCGTAGTTGGACCCCAGTTAGGACAGATCCCAGCCTTGAAGAATGACAACTTCAACCTCTGGGACATGAAGAACTATGCGATGCTCGCACCGCATAGGTATTTGATGAATATGACTGGGAATAAGTTGCGCATAGTCTCCCATTCATGGATTAAAGAGCTTGCACAGTCAACGATACTGAACGTGATGAAGATCCCTCACTTTGGCTGACATCAGGATGTTAATGCCTGTGTTAAAATCCTCCTGTCGTGCTATCACAGAGGATATCTATGGCTCGATAGGCGTGGCACTATGGATCCAACACTGATCCACCTCACTACAGGATTGAGCATGCAAGGATCGAACCCTCAGTAGTTCTACCCAGGGAAGACTTCAGATCGTTCCATGGCAAAGCACATAAAGGAGGACTATGGTGATGTAGAAAAGGGAAAGTGAGGATACAAGGTAACCTCCATCCAGGATGGCACAGTGTGCCTAGCATGTCAGCTTATAGCTGGCAAGATCATCAGAAAGAACCATCCCTCGTAGGTCATAGGATTCGTAGTAGACCTCGCAGGAAAGTGCGTAGAAGGAATGCAAATGAACTGGGTGAGTTTCCTCATCAAAGAGCTCGAGAAGGACTATCGTGAAGCACAGGATCAAGGCTATGAATTCCATTTCAGTTGGTTACTTATATAGATCGCATTTGTCGCTTGGCAGATGCTGGAAGGAGCAACATTTCCAGAAGTTGATCCATTAGAGCCGTTGACCGCAAGGTTCTCCACCTTGTGGTATACAAATGACATGTTGAAGCAGTGGCATTCGAATGCTATCTTCCATGCCTACTACTAGCAGGTGAAGCATGCTATTGAGGAGTTTCCATGCATGACACTGAACACATTGCACCAATATAGACCACTAGCAAAGTTCCACCCAGATCGACACTTTATCTACATCACGGGGCGTAGGGATGAGAGTAAGGAGGAGCTACAGTTCTATTATAAGTTGATTGACGAAGATAGGGAGGAGATCACCAAAGAATGTCCAACAGAGTTCCTTGTACTGGTGGAATATGTAGAACTCTTTGACCCCGACATCATCGAAAGTCCCTTGGTCACCCGGGTCGATCACGATGGACAGGCTAGTGAGAAAAAAAAGAAGAAAAAGGAGGAAGTGCAGAACATAGAGACTGACAGCGCCTCAGAGGAAAGTCTGCCTAAATCACCTGCAGAAGGATGAAGAGACGAAGTAAACGGAGAAGAAGGATGGGATGAAGGAGAAAATCAATACAAAGCCAAAGCTACACTGCCTCAGGATCTCCCTATTGGAACAGAGGCTTCACAGAAAAGGAAGGACTCTCCAGAGAAACCTTTGGTAAGAAAGAAGACCCGTGCCAATAAACCCCAGTCGAAGAATGTGCTCATAGAGGATGATGTCGGTCTAATCATCCCAGTTGTGGAGGAGGCTTTAGAGGATATCTTACAAAGACATTGAGTGAAGCAGGAAACGTTGTATGAAAGAATCGAGAAGGAGCTAAAAGAGATACAACAAGCTATACATTCGAGTCGTGCAATACCTAATGTGCCTTCTTCGTCAAAGATCATAGAATTGGGGGATGAGCCCACCCAATTACAAAGGCTAGCATATGAAATAGAGGCTCAACTTCATTGAGTCTATGAAGAAAAGGAACAAGCTATAGAATCCCTGAGGAAAGAAAATGAGGAGATCGTGGAGCAACTACGAGTTCTGCAGTCCTGTGTAACTGCCTACGAGAAGGAGAAGGATGAAATTCAGGCGATGTTCAAGGAGGACAAAGCAATGATACAGAAGGAAAAAGACCAGTTGCTCGCAAAGCAGACTGCAATCAAAGAAGAAGTGACTAAAGAACTTTGCTCTGTGTCAGACTTAGCACAGGAGGAAGAAGAGTCAGCCGAGATTCAAGTGGGGAAGCTCACTGAGGCCACTCAGTAGCTTCAAGCAAGGGTAATGGAGTTAGAGCTCCAAGCAGTGTCGAGCACTCCACAAGAAGTTTGCGATCAAAGGGAGGAAGCCTACAAGAGAGCAGTTGGAAGGATGAGGACCCTCGCCTTAGAATGTAAGCAGTTAAGTGATCGAAGTGTGAAGACCTACGAACACCTTGCAGAAGATCCATAGCTGAGGAAACTGGAAGCGCAACTACAGGAGGCCCAATAGAAGATATCCACCGTCCAGGCACAGATGAAGTCACTCACTGTAGTTGAGAAAATGAAGAGATCACAGGAGCAACATGGAGTCCAACAACATGTTACAACCATACAGAGGAGAGTCATGGAGGTTACATAGAGACTACAGCCAGTGCAGGCCAAATCCTGCACGAGTTTTGAAGAGATTGAAGGACAAGGCTCGTAGCTACACCAAGTGGTTGTGACAGTGGAACGGTGCCTGGAAGGGCCTGTTACAGAGCAAGTGATTTAGGATTTCACCAAGAAGGAGGCTTTCGCGAAGCAGAAAGTTGAGGCAGCTCGAGCTAAGCTCGAGGCCTTTGAAGCAGCATTGCCCAGATCTGAGTGACTTGGGATGAGTCACAGGTGAGTGTTGGGGGCCTGTTGGCCCTTGACCAAGTTTTGAGGAAACATTGGTCGTGTTTGACCATTTTTGGGACTTCGACAAGCTGGTCGAAGACGGAGCGTCAGGCAGAGCTGAGATCGCGGGATATCACGTATTTTTCAGACTTGTGGACCCAACAAAAGGTTTTCTAGGGTTTATGTAATGAGTTATGGGATGTCAGCCCATGGGTTTACCCATGATTAGGCCTTTTTGTAAATGTATAAATAAGTAGCTAGGCAATGTAAGAACTATGATCTACTAGTTGATATTGGCTTAGTGCAAGAAGTTGTAAGTTTCTTTGTGCAAAAGGACTGTGTAAAGTAAGGCTCTGTGCTAATAAGGAGTTGGATCTGTGCCTTGAACTGTTTTGGGAAGGAGGATCTGGCGCATAGCGCGCAGATCTCATGTCCTCTGTGGAGTTTGGATCTGTAACTTTGTGCACGGGATCAGATGAATGTAAGAAGATTGAAGACTAATAAAGAAGAAGAAGAAGAAGTTGGTTGACGTATCCCCACACTGGGGTGAACCACGTATATCCTGTGTCTTGATGTGCTTTGTATGATGTGATTTATGTTTAGTGTTGTTGTTATAATCTATGATGAATGCATATGATGTTGTTGCTTAGTTCTTAAAGATGATTGAATGCTAGATCTGAATGTATGCTACGTGTTAAGTGATTGGAAGTGCTTGATATTTATTATTATTGCACTGATCTTTAATAAGGATTTAGTATGCGATGTGAATGAGATTCAAGAACTAATGCATATTGTTGTCTAAGTGCTCTATTAAGTGTTGTGATCACAAATCTGTGTCCCAACTTGGTTGTAGATACCTAAGTCCTACAACCCCCTCCACCTCTACCTTGGGTGAGACTTCATCTGCTTCGCAGGTGTTGCCGAAAGGGCCGATAGTTAGGATTTTGTTGGTGTGTTGTTGAAGCATTGAACCCTGAGTCTGCTCCTATGCCGACAACCTTATATTTTGTTGGAAAAATAAGATACCACTATTAGAAAAAATCAAATTTGACATATTTATTCACAATGTATATGAATAAAAGTTGTATATTTAGAAAGATAATTCAATTTCATACATTTCATCTACTTACACCATATTCAATTTCATTGTAAAAATACCTTGAATAATCCCTCCAAGTTAACAAATTGTTGTTTTCCCAGGTTTTCATTGCCACTAACGCATCATGAGAGACCATCATTAGCTTGCACATAACCTCACATGCTCCCTAGTGTTTTGGTTTATATTTGTGTCCTTTGTTCCTTTTGGAGTAGACATGTGCTTGAGGATAGGAACCCTAGAGATGCCTTGTTTGTTGACAGAGTCACATTAAAAAGAAATATTTTGATAATATAGAATTTGAAACCATCTAAAATTGTCCCACGATAAGATCATGTTGTTTGGGAGACCCTAGGTAATGTCAATATCAACACATATTCTAGCATATGTGTAGAAACCAAATTGAACCAATTCTAGATCTATGTTTATGTAATTTCACAAAGTATTGCCAATAACTTTAAAAGTTGATAAATGAAAAAATGAAGGGAAAAATTTGGGTTTTGAACCTAAATGGGTATTTTGATATAGACACAGTGGTAGGACTGAAAAAGGGAAAAAATGGAATAACAAAAAGGCCCACTCTATCACAAAACTAAGGGCTCTTTTCTAATAATACTAAGCGTCTAAAATTGAAACCATCTAAAATTGTCCCACGATAAGATCATGTTGTTTGGGAGACCCTAGGTAATGTCAATATCAACACATATTCTAGCATATGTGTAGAAACCCAATTGAACCCATTCTAGATCTATGTTTATGTAATTTCACAAAGTATTGCCAATAACTTTAAAAGTTGATAAATGAAAAAATGAAGGGAAAAATTTGGGTTTTGAACCTAAATGGGTATTTTGATATAGACACAGTGGTAGGACTGAAAAAGGGAAAAAATGGAATAACAAAAAGGCCCACTCTATCACAAAACTAAGGGCTCTTTTCTAATACTTTTTTATAATCAACAAGATTGGAAAACTTAACAATAAAGAAACCCTTAGAGTAAAGATAAATCTCACAATATTTTATCTAGGTCGAATAAATCCATTGGTACAAATCTAAAGTAGAAGGCTAGAAACCATTGAATTTGCATGTTAACGAAGAGGATTTGTAAAATGAAATTAACTATTTGGCATCTAGCTCAAAGACCTCCAACTTTGGCACTGCTTCATAGTTCTCCACAATATACACACTCAATAGAGGATAATTTAGAGAAACAAAATTAAAAGGTTTCTAACAAAATTAGAAGGTTATGCCAAAACCATATAACAATCGATGCTATGCCATGCATGAGAGTTTTCATTTAATTTATAAAAACATAGATTCATTTTTAGTCTCATATAAATCTTTTGTATATATTTTTTGGGTGACATAATTTAAAAAATAGTCACCAGAATTAATGAGATTTTCCACCAGAATTAATGAGATGAATGAATGAGATTTTATGAATATGAAAACAGTGTTTGAAAGGACAATAACTTCTCGAATATGAAAACGATGTTTGAATTTTGAATAGTAAATATTCAACTACCATTCACGCAGTGCAAGGGAGAGGGCAGAGATTCTCTCAATATGGAAACGGTTTTTGAAATGTGGGCAGCAAGCTCCATCGGTCCCACCAAGCTCCATGTTGTGAATATGAAAACGCTCTTTGAAAATTGAATGGAAAATAAGCGCGAGGGAAAGACTTTAATATTACCCTCAACCGGTGCACATTTGACATATCACCCTCAACCGCACGATGAGAACGTCATCTTTGAACTTTGAATATTAGAAATAGAAAATCTTAAAAAGCTATTATCTATTTAACCATTCAAAGGATGGGTGATATTTCACTTTAAAAAACTATTATTTATTTAACTATTTTATGTTAACTATCTATTTAACTATTTAAAGAAAAAGAAATATCTCTAATGACGAGTATCTTTATTTTGAATTTGTTATTCTTTAAATGTGGATGTTATTATTTTAATGTTTTTTTAATTATAGATTATTAATACTTTTATAATATAAATGTGTTTAATTTTTATTAAATATTAATAGTATAAATGTATTTAATTTCTGTTAGTTTTTAAACGGATTAAATATATATTATTTAATCTTTAAATAAAAGTATAAAAACAAATTAAATATATATTTTAATGATTTAAAAATAGGTTAACATCTTAATAGAGGATGATTTTTTTATAATCATAAGAAAATATCGTCATCTTTAAATCTTTGAAAACACTATGTTTGAATTTTGAATAGGCATTAATTGAGAGGATAAGACTTTTAGGATCTGGAATCCTACATGTCTGTCCCATGAAGAATAGTCGAAGGCCACTAGTGGGTCTAGGACTGGAAGCTAGGATGACTTTTTTATAATCATAAGAAAACATCATCATCTTTAAATCTTTGAAAACACTATGTTTGAATTTTGAATAGACATTAATTGAGAGGATAAGACTTTTAGGATCTGAAATCCCACATGTCTGCCCCATGAAGAATAGTCGAAGGCCACTAGTGGGTCTAGGACTGGAAGCTAGGATGACTTTTTTATAATCATAAGAAAACATCATCATCTTTAAATCTTTGAAAACACTATGTTTGAATTTTGAATAGGCATTAATTGAGAGGATAAGACTTTTAGGATCTGAAATCCTACATGTCTACCCCATGAAGAATAGTCGAGGGCCACTAGTGGGTCTAGGACTGGAAGCTAGGATGACTTTTTTATAATCATAAGAAAACATCATCATCTTTAAATCTTTGAAAACACTATGTTTGAATTTTGAATAGGCATTAATTGTGAGGATAAGACTTTTAGGGTGAGATAAATAAATGGTATTTAAATTATCTTGTTTTTTTGGGTAAATTTGTCTTAAAAATGGTTGGAACTATGTTGGAAGTTATAGTTGTTGGAAACATGCCAACGAATTTCCCAACATGCACATGCATGCAACTATATTTAGAATGTGCATGCATGCATGCACTCTTTTGTGAACAGATTGTGTAACTGGTGGATCTAATTATAATCAGTTAGTCTCGTTGTTTGAGAGATGCTATATATACACGCATACCCATAGAGGTGAAGTGAGCAATGAGCAATGTGTAATAGAGTGTCTGAGCAAGACACAATACTATCGAGTACATTGTGTCTGTGAGGAGAGGATGGTTGTATGTCTGTGCTGGCTATTGTAATTCTCCCTTGAATAATAAGAATACCAACTATCATTGCCCAGTGTTTTTTTCCTGCATTGGGTTTCCACATAAATCACTGTGTCAATTGTGTGATTGTTGCTATGTTTGATTTGTTGTTCTCTGTTTTATGCTTTGTAGCTGCTCTGTTTTGCTTCCGCTACCCAACAAGTGGTATCAAAGTAGGTGATCCAAGCCGAACAAATCTGCATGAGTTCAAGAAAGCCATTAAACAAAATCTGGTGTGTGAGAGCGACTTCTTACTGAACCTGTACATGGAAGATTTGATCGAAGCACTACAAGAGCTCAATTCGTGTGTTGCATGCACACACAAAACTCAAGGTATTATGAAAGTGGACGTTTTTTTTATGCATGGATAATAAGAGGATCGCTTTGGTAAGAGGATGGCCATCATAAATTAATGGATGGAGTATGTTATAATATTTTATGGAGTATCATTTCTTTTTTTAAGTGGGTGGAATTATTTGAAGAGTATCGCCCTTTTTTACTAGAAGGTAAGTGGTGGACCCTTTATGTTTTGGTAAAAGGTTTTGAAGTACAAAATATTTATTAAATATTTTCTTTAAAATCTTTTAACTAATATTTTTTTGAGGTTTGAGGTTCAACTTTGAGTAAGAAAATTCCTCTATATTAAGGCTTGGTTTTATAAGCAGTGGTTTTGGAATTTTCTGTTAATGGCGAAAGTGCAGAGTTTTAAGTTTGAGGTGGAGAAATTCAGTGGCAAGAATAACTTTGCGTTGTGGAAGCTCAATATGCGGGATTTGCTTGTGCAACAAGAATTGCAAAAGGCATTGGCTGGAAGGATAAAGAAACCGACAAGCATGAAAGACGAGGACTAGGAAGATCTGGATGTAAGAGCCCTTAGTACCATTCGTTTGTGTCTGGCAAATGAGAAAAAATTGTTGATCACTTGAATGTTTTCAACACTCTGTTTTGTCAATTATCTAGTATGGACATAACATACGAAGATGAGGACAAGGCGGTTATGCTATTGTATTCGTTTCAAGAGTCTTGGGATCATCTGGTCACATCTATGTGGTTCAGCTCAACATATGCCATTGATTATGACATTGTTGTGGGATCTTTGTTGTCTGAGGATATGAGGAAAAGATCTAATAAGGAAACCTCAACAATAGAAGCAATGGTGGTTAGAGGTCGATCTACAAAAGGAGGGAAAGATAAAAAGGTACAGCCAGGTCTAAGTCAAAAGATAGTAAGGGTAAGGGAAAATGTTGGTTCTGTAGAAAATCTAGGCATCTGAAGAAGGATTGTTGGAAAAGACAACAAGCATCCAAAGAGGAATCCACAAAAGAAGAAAATTCAACTACAGGTATGGTTGATGAAGTTTTTATGTCTATTGTGTCTCACCACCTGTGTTCACATAGAAGGTGTAGGGCGGTGATGGTTGAGTCATCGTGGGAAAATTATATTTACTTTGGAATTGTAACAATAATTGATTTTATGTAAATGAGCATATGTCTATAAGAACTGGATAGACATGCATACCCCTGGTTTACCAGGTCACCTATGAAAAGTCTAGGCGTAGATTTAGGTAGATTGAATATGTGGGGGGGCATGTATGTTGGGTTAACCTTGACTCGGTGAAAGAGTTAATGAGTTAAATCTGGTTTTTAGGTCAAAGCATGTGGTTTTTCAAGTCCATGTTTTTTGGGTAGCCCGTGGTATTGTGTCCATGGATTGCAGGTAATGAAGCCTATAAAAGGCTTGGTGAACTCCATTGTAAATGGGCCTGGAGGTAAGCGATGAAGGCTTACCTGGCTGGCTTGGTCGAATTTGGTCAAGGGAATGTTCATGTTAAGGTGGAGCATTGAGACTCCAGTGTAAAGTCCCTGGAGGTGAGCGACAAAGGTTCACTTGGGTTGGTTTGGCCGGATTTGGTCAAAGTTGTTCAAATGCAAAGTTCAAGGTGGAGCAATGTGTCCAGGTTATAAAGGTGGGTCTGTAGAAAGGATGATGTGTTGGTAGGTCAATCAAGTGTTTGAGAATATATGATGAAGGTAGGTTCATATCCATGGAACTTGGAGATTATTTCAAGGAAGCTAGGATCGAATAGGCATGTTCAGTAATTCCAGGTTGCAGCAATAGTTGTGGACATAAGCGGTTGAGCTATCTGGTAAATCAGTAACCATCTGTTGCAAAAGACACAAAGATTCCAGAAGAGGTATGAACATGTCATCTAGTAATTACTTAGATGTGAAATTATTCGGTTGTGATGCTTATGTTTTTTATTAGCACTCTAAGTAGGACCCAGATCAAATAGCTAGAGATTTGATATGGTGATGATGTTAAGGGGTGTAGAATGTGGGTGCAACATCCCTTTGAGATCGAGACACATGCTTCAAATTATGTTGTGGGCATCGTTCTCACTCAACACGACCACCCTGTGGCATATCATAGTGAGACACTATCGGATGTTGTACGTAAGTACCTTACTTATGACAAAGAAATGTACTCCATTGTGAAAGCTTGCCGCCAGTGGAGACATTACATTTTTAGGAAGGAGACAATCATCCACACTGATCACAAGCCACTATAGTTCATGCATACCCAAGGAAAATTTCAAAATGACCACCATCATAAGTGGTCCACATAGTTACAACAGTTCCACCTCAACATCAAGTATAAAACATGAAGTACAAACTGAGTTGTTGATTTCCTCAGTCGACCTCCAATCACGACACTCATCATGGTGCTAGACTCTTGCATCCATGAGAACATCGGATGACCCCACCTCTACAAGACAGACCCTGACTTCTCCACCACTTACCAAATGTTGGGCACCAACTCAGTGGTTGCTAATTTCTATCTTCAGGACGGGCTATTGTGCCATCTAGGTCATCTCTGCGTTCCATGAAGCTGATTTGGGAAGCTCACTATAGTTGGGTGGCATGACACTTTGGCGTCGAAAAGACAGTGGCAGTGCTGTAGAAACATTTCTACTGGCCGAAAATTTGGCAAGATGTCAGCTAGTATATCAGGTCCTACACTGCTTGTGCTATTTACAAACCGGCCACTAAGAAACAAGACTTGTACACCCCTCTTCCTACTCCTGACAGGTCATGGGAATCCATCTCAATGGACTACATGTCGGGCCTCCCATCCACCAAGAGAGGAAATGACTGTGTTTTTTGATTGTTGATCGCTTTTCCAAGATGGCGATTCTAGCCTCCTGGAAGAAGAACATCAAAACATAAGCCACTGCCAATCTCTTCTTTGAACGAGTATGGGTACATTTTGGGATCCCACAAACCATTATATTAGACCATGATAGTCGGTTCCTCAACACATTCTGGTCGAGCCTCTGGTCACTGCGGGATACCAAGCTCACCAAATCCACTGCCTTCCACCCCCATACAGATGGCCAAACTGAGGTTGTCAATCGGATGATCGTACATATCCTATGCATGTACAATTCAAAACACTCTTGCACATGGGATGAGAGTATTCCCTATGTCCAACATAGCTACAACTGTGCCCTTCATAGCTTGATTGGCCACAACCCCTTTCAGGTGGGGTTTAGATTCCAACCATTGGGCCCCATGGATGTTGCACTACCCCTGGCGACCACCTTAGCTGACTCATCCCCTGCTCCACTAGAAGCTGACAAAGCCACCTGGTTCATTGAGCAGATCCATCACATCCGCCAACAGGTTTAGGATATTCTATAGAAGTCTAATTTCATGTACAAGAAACACCATGATCAACATCGTGTGCCACATAAGTTTTAGGTGGGCGATAAAGTTTGGTTGCACTTGTAGAAATAATGCCTTACATGGCCCCATCAAAAGCTACACCTACTCTGTTATGGGTCGTACACCATCACCAAGGCTATGGGTGAAAATTCTTTTGATCTCAACATTTCCCACTTCCTTGGCCTGCACCCAATCTTCAACGTGGCTCTCTTTCAGCCATATTTCCCACCATTATTGGACACCTCAGAGATAGAAGAGCAGTTGAAACCAAAAAATCTCAAGCCTGATTACATGCAACGAGCATCCAATGATCAGATCATGGACACACAGATCAAGGGCACTTGACAGCAAAGGATCCAGCTTTATCGAGCCATCAAAGTAGGGCATCTCCTGCACCAAGGCAAGTGGCTCACTCGGGGCCAAATTCAACATAAATTTCCTCATCTGATGGGGGAAATCAATGCAATGGATACCATTGATTCCTAAGGAGGGAGGATTGATATAGGTGGATATCGATGGCCACCCACCTATTCCACTGGCTCGAAAAATAGTTTTCCACCTTGGCAGTTTTTTGATAGTTTTTCGGGTTCCAAACTTCTGGGGCCGTTTTAAGGCACTAAATAACATTTTTGGGGATTTAGGGCCCAGGTGACTGTTGGAGGCACTGAATTGGGCCATTCAAAAATCATTCTTCTCAGTTAGAACTTTCCAATGGGCTATCGTGCACCTAAAACGAAGATTGTATGCAAAAGTTATGACCCCGGGAAGTTGATGCACTAACTTACCCAAATAGGGCCCACATGAATTTTGGCGCTTCATCTCCTAGGGTTAGGTTTTTGGATTTCTAGGGTTTTTGAAATTACTATTTATTGTAAAAGGGCCTTCAGAGCCTCAATCATATTCTTGCGAATAAGCATGGTCATCACATCTCTTCTCAGAGATAAGCCGCCACCATTCTAGCAAGCTCATTTTCTGCTACATTTTATAGTTTCAGCTTATTTCCTTATTGAATAGAAAGCCAAATCCAGATTAGTGATGATGGGAAGGGGTGCAAATTGTGGGATCCTGCTATCCACTGAATCATCATGGACATAGATGCAGTGTTTGATGAATCTCCTTTTATAAAATCAAATATAGTAAAAGATGAAAGGTCCAAAGCATGAATGGTAGAAGAAGGGTATTTCGAAGGTATTGATTTCCATGAAAGTCTCTCACCAGTTGTTAAAATATTGTTTCTATTCATGTTGTGTTAGCATTAGTTGTGTTAGTAAAACTAGATGTTAAAACTGTTTTACATGGAGTTTTTTGGATAAGGGGATGTATATGGAACAACCAGAAAGGTTAGTTTGGAATCACAATAGACGATTTGTTTGCAAACTCAGGAATCATTGTATGGCCTAAAGCATGCCAGGAAAATGGTACAAGATGTTTGATTCCTTCATGATGAGCCAAATTTTAAGCAATGAGTATAACCATTGTGGTTATGGTATATTTATTATCTTGGTGTTAAATGTTATGCTTGTTGCAAGCACACACATGTATGAGATCAACATGTTGGCTCAGTTGGTTATGATGTTTGATATGAAGGATCTGGGAGCAGAAAAATAAATCTTGGGCATGGAAATACACAAACATAATAAATATGGTAATCTTGGTTATCACAATAGAAGTATGTGGTGAAGATACTCAAGAAATTCAGTGTGAATAATGTGAAACTGGTAAAATCCCTTTGGCTTTCCATTGTAAGTTTTCTTCAAGTTTATGTCCTATCTAATGAAGAAGAAAAGGGTTATATGTCTCGAGTATTATATGCTAGTAGGAATTTTGATGATTACGATAGGAAATGGTCAACATTTCACATGCAGTTGGTGTTGTTAGTAACACAAGGAAAAACCAGGTGAAGAGTATGGAAATGGGTGCTTCAAACACATAAGCACAAGTATCACCTATAGTGGTTGCACTGATTTAGTTTGTGGTTATCATTCATGAGAATTGGACAAGAGGAGACCTACCTCAGGTTATGTTCTGCAAGAATACAAGGATCTATTGGGTAAGTTTGGAATGTACATGATGTGGTGTTATGTGGTGGCCAAAGTGTTGTGCATTTAACTAAAGGTCCAACATATCAAAATGGGACAAGTGCATCGGTTTATTAGACATGTTACTGATGGAGGCAGAATGGTCTATACTGGAGCGAATCATGTAGGCAGATTCATGTAACATTATTGTTAGAGAAGTTGTGGAGGTGTGATGTTGTTTAGCTTCTCTTGGCTTGCATGAAAGGTGATGAATTAATTAAGGGCATGATATATCAGGTAAATTTTTGTCAAGGTGGAGATTGTTGGAAACATGCCAACGAATTTCCCAACATGCACATGCACATGCATGCAACTATATTTAGAATGTGCATGCATGCACTCTTTTGTGAACATATTGTGTAACTGGTGGATCGAATTATAATCAATTAGTCTCTCTATTTGAGAGATGTTATATATATGAGCATACCCATAGAGGTGAAGTGAGCAATGAGCAATGTGTAGTAGAGTGTGTGAGCAAGACAAAATACTGTGGAGTACAGTGTGTTTGTGAGGAGAGGATGGTTGTATGCATGTGCTGACTATTGTAATTCTCCCTTGAATAATAAGAATGTTGACTATCATTGCCCCGTGGGTTTTTTCCCGCACTGGGTTTCCACATAAATCATTGTTTCAATTGTGTGATTGTTGCTGTGTTTGGTTTGTTGTTCTCGATTTTATGCTTTGTAGTTGCTCTTTTTTGCTTTCGCTGCCCAACAAGAGTTTCATCTATGTGATGGCAATTTTTCCCATGAAACTTTGACTCTAAGGGTTTGGCCAATTTTAAGATGATTCAAATCATCAAGTTTTCGAAAAAATGATCGAAATGCATGGAACCATGACTCGGCAAAAAGAAAGGCTCACCAAAAATGAGGTGATTTGAGTGCCTCTTAGTCCACACCAAAATTTGCAAGTAACAAATGTTTGAATTTTGAATAGCAAATAATTGAGAGGACAAGACTTTTAAATAGCAAATGTAATAGTCAATTATCATTCACTCAATGTTCATGCAACATATCACCTCAAGTGTCCCATGCTAGGTATGCTAGGTAGGGACTAACTTCTTTCACTCTCATTAATCAAAATGCATCAATTGTAAGAAAACATTATTTTTGAATTTTGAATTTAAAAAATAGATAATTTAAAATTTTTAAACCTATAGTATGAATCAAATTTGAAAATAAAATTATATTTCATTTTGAAAGGTCTTTATATATTCTATCTTAACAATTTAAAATACACTAATTTTTATTTGAAAAATTTATTCCCCACCCTACTCTACCCTACCCTCACCTTCACCCTCATATATTCTATCTGACAACTTAAAATACACTATAATTTTCAAGGAAAAAAAAATCCATTTAAAAAGGAAAAAGAAAAATCCACGATAGTGAAGATACTTATCTTGTAAATGTTTTGTATATATATTTTTGGTGATGATAATTTTAAAAATAGTCACCTTCACCAGAATTAATGAGATTCTCTGGATATGGAAGGACAAGAGGATCTCTCAATATGAAAACAACCATTTACGCAGAGCAGATCACCTCAAGTGCACCACGAAAACATTATTTTTGAACTTTAAATATTAAAAATATAAAATTTTCAAAAACTATTATGTATTTAACTTTTTTTATGTTAGAGCAATTTAAAGAAAAAGAAAAATCAAGATTTATTATCTATAATAACTAGCATCTTTTATATTAGCAATTTAAAGAAAAGGAAATCTTTATTTTGAATGTTTTAAAGAGAATAGTGAATATTGTTATTTTGAATGTGTTTTAATTTTATTTTTTATTAATATTTTTATAGTATAAATCTATGTAATTCTTATTAATTTATAAAAAGATTAGATATTTAACTATAAAAATGTATGTAATTCTTATTATTTTTTAAAAAATTAGATATACATTGTTTAATTTTAAAATATAAGTATAAAAATAAATTAAATATATATTATAATGATTTGAAAATGGGTTGAGAATGTTTTTTTTAATAATCAAAAAAAATTCCACCATTTTAAGTATTTGAAAATATTATGTTTGAATTTTGAGACCATAATTGAGAGGACAATGCTTTTAGCATGGGATAAATAGTATTCAAAATAAC
>SNQJ01S0145338.1:0-13662 GCA_010110895.2 Picea sitchensis | reverse complement strand
CCTAAAATATAGTATGATTTCCATTTGAAAAGGAAAAAGGAAAATCCATGATAGTGGGTATCCTTATCTTACTTGTGATATCCCTTTTAAGGAATAGTGGGTATCCTTCTCTTGAATGTGTTATCCCTTTTAAATAATTGACCGTTAATACTTCCACACTATAAGTGTGTCTAAGTTCTATTAACTTTTAAAAGGATTAGGTACACACTACTTAATCTTGGAATGTAAGCATAAAAACATATAACCTCAACTGTCTCACATTAAGTGGGGACTAACTTCTCTCACTCTCATTAATCAACATGTATTACAATTGTAAGAAAATGTTATCTTTGAATTTTGAATATAAAAAATAGATAATCTTAGACTTTTAAACTTATGGTATAAATCAAATTTGAAGGATAAGGTTATATTTCATTTTGAAAGGTTACTATCTATTTAAAACTTGATTAAGTCATAGTTGTTGGATTAAGCTAGTGGAAAGATAGCGTAAACAGAGGTGTTAACCGACGATAAGTGGTCATAATCATTTTATGACCACTTCGATAGGTATAACTCCGAGGGAGTTGAGCAACTTGAGGGTTGTAATATCTCGGAGTCCCGGAGTGTCGAAGTCCCGAAATAAAAAAGGATCATTCATATCAACACCTGATTAAGCTATGATCATTGATTTCGTTGAAGCCTCCAGATGGGTCAGGATTGTCTAGTCAACGGGAAATTAAATCTCAACCATCCCACCTACTAGTGGAGATAATAAAAGTACTTCGGTGAAGTATACTTTGGGAAGTATTACTATGGAAGAATGAAAGAATGTCGAAGTCTGAAGGACCTGGTTCCAACACCGGTCTCATGATAAGGTAAAGGGGTTGATCAAAGACCCAAACAATCACCCAATGAAAAGGATGATCCGATGATTCTTTTTTAATAAATCGTTGAGACCAACGGTCTGTGCATCTCAACATGGTGGCACGTTAGTAGCTTTTCCATCATGTGTGTTAATCCTGGGATGAAACATCACCAAATCAATTCACGGTCCAAATCTAAAGCGCGTAACCTCCAGAAAATTAACGATTGAGAAATTTCAATTTGTGTTATGGATCTCCACTGTTGGATCTTATCTTGATCACGATCAACGGTGCAATCCACTATTGATCATCTCTAAGAGTGGATAAGCCCGTGGTTTCGAGCCTGTGGTCATAAGGAAAGTGGATCGAAGTAAACAAATGTGCATAATTCGAATTATGTACCATTTTAAAAAGCCTATGGAATAATTTGACAAAGTTGGCACACAACCATTCCATTGCCGCTACAAGATCTTGTTTGCACAAAAAGGGCGAAAGTGACTTTTTCAGGAAGCCATAACTTTTAGCTCATAGATCGGATTGGGGCATGGGAATAGTCATTAGAAAGATGAATCAGAGGAGAATAACATTAAATTGTTATAAATTGGAGAATGATGATATTTTTTTTCATGAATTGAGAAAAAAAAGGACACGTAGTATTGTTTGGATTTTTTTTTTTATATTATGCATAATTCTGACAAAATGGTTGCTTGCAGATTTTGAAGAATTAGGGAGTATAACCATATCAGTTCAAGGTAAGAATGCATATTCAAGAAATGGGGGAAGGAGAGGGAGCCTTTAATCATGATAAAGAAGCTAAAGGTCAAAATATCAATGTTTGTAATGCCGAGACAGAATCAAATGGGCACAGGAGCAGAGGGGAACAAGAAACCTTCATAGAGATTGTGAGAAGCCCGAAAATAGAAGTTCATAGTTACAAAGAAGAAAATGAGAGGTTGATGAGAGAACAAAACCAGATAAATGCTCAAGTAATGAAAAGCCTAAATTAGTTGCATGGACAAGCAAGGGATGGATCAGACTTAAGGCAGGAGGAAGAAGAAAGATGTCATGAAAGAAGAGTTAACTAAAGAAGAGTTGCTCATTCAAGAAGTGCCAATAGAAATCATAGACATTACTCACCTCCTTACTCAAAAAGGAAATTGTATGCATTTGAAGACTTCATAAGCAGTCTAGAAGTGTCTCATGTTAGGCACCAAAGAAGAAGGCATGCATTGGACAATTTGCAAGGAGAGTTGAGGAATCTTAAGCCACCATTGTTTGATGGTGAAAGAGAAAGGGAAGATAATGTTGAAGCATGGCTTCTTGGACTTAGGAGGTATTTTCAATTGCATAACTACTCCTCAAACCTGGAAGCAAGAATTGCCACATACCATTTACATGGGAAAATTGCTAGGTGGTGGGATCAACTGAAGAAAGTTGAGCACATTAATGAGAGTAGGATCACTTGGAAGCAGTTCAAGAAATATTTTCAGAAGGAGTACCTTTTAGACAACTTCTATGAAAAGAATATGCAAGAGTTCTTTGAGCTAATGTTGGGAAGCATGACCATGACAGAATATGAGAAGAGGTTCTTGGGATTGTTGAAGTATGTAGGATTTATCAAAGATGAAAAAGTGAAGATACAAAGTTTTTTAAGTGGATTGTCATCCTTTAATAAAGAGAATATTCAATATGATGAGCCCAAGACATTGACTAGACCATCAGGAAGGATAAGTACCTATATGAGCAAGGAAAGGGTAGAGAATCCATGCAGAAATGTTGGAAGGATAAGAAGAAGGAGAAATATGGTTAGAGGAGGAAGGGGTTAAAACCTCCTTTGAATAGAAAAAACCCTAATAAAAATCAACAAGATCAGTCTGCTAAGGATGAATCCAAGAAAGAGGATTCCTTGGGGAAAAGAGGAAAACCACCAATACAATGTTGGGAGTACAAGGAAAATCACCTATACAAGGATTTCCCTCATAGAGGAGATAAAGTGAAGACCATGAAAAACATCCAAGAGGCTACAACAATGGAGGACATGGGCAAGATATATGAATCCTTAGAAGATCAACAAGCAAAGTATCAATCCAATACGATCAAAGTGAAAGGTAAGATAATTAATCAACATGTTGCTATTTTAATTGATTCATGAGAAAGTCATTGTTACATTGATCCTAAAATAGTGGATAGATTACATTTGGAGAAAAGTAAGCTAGGGATGTCAAGTTTGGTTCAACTAGCCATGAGAACCAAAAGAAGGATCAATGAGGTTGTTAGAAGTTGTCCAATAAATCTTAATGGAGTAAATAAAGTTGTTGATATGAATACCATCCCATTAGGATCTTACGACATCCTAATTAGAATGGATTGGTTGGACCAACACCATGTTGTCCTAGATTGTCATAACAAGACCTTTACATGTCTTGATGAAGAAGGAAAACAAAGAACTGTGAAAGGAATTCCAAGACCCATTTCTATAAGGGATATTTCAGCCTTACAGTTGAAGAAATGTTTCAAGAAAGGATGTTAATTGTATGCAACTCATGTGGAAGAGCCATAAAAGACAAAAGGGCTAAGTATTGAATATTTTTTAGTATTGCAAGAGTTTGAAGATGTATTCCAAGAAATACCAAGATTGCCACCAAAGAGGGAGATAGATTTCTCTATTACTGATTTACTACCAAGAGTTGCCCCTGTATAAAAAACACCTTACAAAATGAGTACATCTGAATTAAAAGAATTACAAATGTATTTGGAAGAGTTGTTGAATAAAGGGTACATACGTCCAAGTGTTTCACCTTGGGGAACACCGATAGTCCTTGTCAAATTGAAGGATGGAACATTGAGGTTGTGTATAAACTTTAGACAGCTGAATAAATCCACTATCAAGAACAAATACCCTCTACCCAAAATTGATGGCCTCTTTGATCAACTAAGAGGAGCAAAGATATTTTCAAAGATATACTTGAGATATGGATACCATCAAGTAAGAATCAAGGAAGAAGACATCAATAAGACAACCTTCAGAACTAGGTATGGACATTATGAGTTTGTAGTGGTGATATTTGGACTGACCAATGCACCAACTATCTTTATGTTATTAATGAATGACATGTTCATAAATTATCTAGATAAGTTTTTCCTTATGTTCTTGGATGACGTACTTATTTATTCTAAGTCCGAGGAAGAACATGAACATCACTTGAGGTTGGTGTTACAAGTGATCATGGAACATCAACTTTATGCCAAGATTAGTAAGTGTTCTTTTTACCAAGAACAAATCCATTATTTGGGTCATATTATTTCATAACAAGGTATAGTAGTAGATCCAAAAAAGATTGAAGCCATTAGAGGATGGCCAACACCCAGGAATGTTTCAAAAATCAGATCTTTTATGGGATTAGCCAGATACTACATGAGTCTTATAGCTAGGTTCTCTAAGATTGCTCATCCCATAACTTCTTTACAAAATAAGGGAATCAAATTTGAATGGACAACTGAGTGTGAAGAGACCTTTAATTTGCTGAAAAAATTGCTTATTAGTGCATATGTTTTAAATATTGCTGACCCAAATGACAATTTTGTGGTATGTACAGATGCATGCAAGGAAGGACTTGGTGGATTCCTCACTCAAAATGGACATGTCATTGGTTATGAGTCCATAAAACTCAAAGAACATGAGAGGAATTATGCCACACATGATTTGGAGCTTGTTGTCATAGTTCATGCATTGAAGATGTGGAGGAATTATCTCATGGGAACAAGATTTGAATTAAGGACAAACCATAGTGGTCTGAAATATATTTTTGAACAACCAACTTTGAATACTAGGAAAACAAGATGGATGGAATTTTTAAGTGAGTATGACTTTGACATCAATCATATCAAGGGAAAATAAAATAAAGTTGTTGATGCACTCAGTAGAAGAGTACATCTCATGATTCCTACAACTATTAGTATGCATCAGTCAAATTTAAAGAGCATAATTTTAGATGTTGTTGTTACAAATCAACATTACCTACAGGTAAAAGAAAGTTTATAGCAGGAAAACGTACATCAGAAAATTAGAGAGTATGAGATTAAGGAAGATGGATTACTTATGCATAAGAATAGAATTTATTTTCCTAGTTCCAGAGAACTTAGGAATTTGGTATTAAAGGAAATGCATAATGTTCCATATGTTGGACATCCTGGTTACTAGAAAACAATTGCAGCAGCAAGAAGCCAATTCTTTTGGCCAGGAATGAAGAAGGATGTTGTTGATTACATTGCCAAGTGTATGGAATGCCAGAGAGTAAAAGCTGGTCATAGACACCCAACAAGTTTGCTTAAGCCATTTCCAATTCCAGAGAAGAAATGGGAAGTGGTAACCATTGATTTTCTAACTAAATTTCCCAGGATAGGAAGACAACATGATTCCATAATGGTAGTTGTGGATAAATTGACAAAGGATATTCATTTTGTTCCTGTGAAAATGACTCATACAACAACTAATATTGCAGAAATTTACATGAGGGAAATTGCTAGGTTGCATGGGATACTTGAGGCAATTGTTTCAGACAGAGATACAAAGTTTACTTCAAATTTATGGAGGGGATTATTTAAAGAATTTGGTACAAATCTGAATTTTAGCACAACATCCCATCCACAGTTAGATGGAAAGATATAGAGAGTCAACCAAGTGATTGAAGACATGCTGAAAATGTATGTGATGGATAAATCATCTAAGTGGGAAGACTACTTGGATTTGGTTGAGTTCACCTATAATAATGTGTATCAAGACTCATTGAAGATGAACCCATTGGAGGATTTGTATGGTAGAAAATGCAGTACTCCAGTGATTTGGGACAACCCAACAGACATAGTAGTGCTTGGGCCATAATTGCTCAAGGACATGGAAGACCATATGGTTATAATATAGAAAAACTTAAAGGCAACTCAATATAGACAAAAAAATTATGTAGATATGAACATGACAACTAGATAGTTTAAAGTGGGGGAGCATGTTCTTTTAAAAGTGAATCCCAAGAAGAGCTCATTGAAGTTGAGTAATTGTACAAAGCTAGCAGCCAGATTCTGTGGACCATTTGAGATCTTGGACAGAATAGGGCCAATTTCATACATGCTTGCATTTCCTACTTCCATGAATGTGCATAATGTATTTCATGTCTCTTTGCTGAAAAAGTATATACATGATCCTAACCATGTTATTGATTGAAATTTGATTCAAGTAGAGCCAGAAGGAGACTTCCAGGTCCAACTAATGCGTATATTGGACAAAAAAGTCAAAATGCTCTCAAATCGAGTTATAGAACTGGTAAAAGTTCAGTGGACCTGTTACGACCCTGAAGATGCTACTGGGGAGCATGAAGATGCCATGTGGGTAGAGTACCCATGACTTTTTGAATAATTTTTGAAATTTTGATTTCTATTTTGTATATGCACTAAGGACAGTGCCAAAATAAGGGGGAGGGGAATGTAATACCTCGGTTTTGAGTCCCCATATGAAATAATATATTTTGTTTATTCAATGAAAGGTCGGAGTGCCCAAACAATTAAAGAGGCCAGCGTGCCTAGGAAATGTAATGATATGATCATTATTAATAATAAAATACATCATTGGTTGCAATATAGACAAGGATCAAATTTATAGAGGGCTATGATTCCATGAGATATGGGTTTTAAGGGGCTAAGTCATTTTACTATATTTTTATTTACCCATAATTGCTTAATTGAGAGAAGGGGTTACACGAGCTTCTTGGGGGAAGGCCATGTTGTTCTTGATTCCCAAGTAAAGATATAAACCCATATTGTGGGTTGTTTGGGGGTTCTTCTTGTTCTTCTTCACTCACTCTATTCATTCATTACTCTTGGGTCCACACTCTCCATTATGTTCACTTTTTCACTCATTCATTCTTGTTGTTGGAACAAGACCTTGGGGGCGAATTATTGAAGAGGAAGCCATTGTTTGTTGGTTGTAGCATGACTAGTGTGTTCCAACCATGAATTAATGTTTACATGCTTGATACGCATTGGCATGTACTAAATTGTATTCACAGTTGCGAGTCCTGAGAGTCCCAACATGGATATTCTTGATGAGATGCGCTAGAGCCCTGGAAGGAGGTGGACAACTTGAGGGAATGTGTGGTAGAGAAGGGGGTCCATTCTCTTTGGTTTTGCAAGTTAGAGAGAAGAGAGCTGGTGTACTTTGGATTGTTGTGTGTTGAGGAACCTATGAGGGCTTGAGTGTGACTATTTTGGGAAAATTGAGTGACACCCTGGAACCATCCTTGTGGATTCATAGCCCTAGCTCGAGGGTGACATTGTTGTTGAGACTCAGAACAATAGTGTCTATGGTTGGGTGGAACATCCTTGGTCTACAACCAGTTTGTGAACCATTTTGATTAAAATAGGTTCTCTTTGTCATGTGTTTCTCTATTGTATATTTATTTCCACTATGTATGAATGATTGTCTATTATATTTGTATGTTATAACATGCATGCTTGTTGGTTATTGTTATGCATGGAATGTTTAAACATTATCTATACTGTAGCATGAATATTTATTGTTGCATGTGTTTTTTTTTTGTAAATAAAAAGGGGGTGGGGCCTGTTATATTACTTTAGACAAAATACAGTATCTGTTTGGGATGCCAGTTGTCCCGCCTAAACAGGAAACCGAGACAACTGGGCATCCCTTGCCATGTGTCACCCTAATCAAAAAATTAGCAAAATTAGCAGTGCAACGTCCTGCCCGAAGGAAACTAGGACTATCAGTCATGAGAATGTAATTGAATGTCATAAGCTAGTTCTAAGGAAATTGAAAACTAATTGGCCTAATGCCTAGCTTATAGAAAAAAAAGCAAATTCCAGTTCTGAACATCAATTGACCTTTGAGCCTGCGCACTTGTCCTCGTCCTCGGTCTGCCGCCATCCTGCTTGGAATGCATAGGCTCGTGCGCAAGTTGGGCATTGTCGCTTTGGCAGGGTTCTGGAGTGGGCCGCGAAGAGCATGTTGAGTCTCTGGTCAATTCACACGAGGCGAAAGATTTGGTCATCCAGCAGGATCCTCACCTCAAAAATGAGATTGAGGCACCCCAAGTCTGCTAAGAACGGCTGCTCCTAGCTGTGGCTATCGCTTGACTCCGTGGGGGTGGTTCCAGCTGCTTCCTGATGTATGTGCACCTGTTGATTCTGTCGCGTCGCCTCCCTGGGTGGTTTAGGAGGGGCCTCCTCTTCAACATAGCAGGTGGGGAGAGGCTCTTTGGAGCAAGTGGCATTAGGACCTGCTAGAGTGCGTGCAAGCAAAGGCTTTCTGTCTGGACCAAAATCCGAAGGCGGGTTCCAGTTCTCCGGAACTGTAAATAGCATATGCTCTGGGACACTCTCCAATCCTTCCTCCAGAGTCACTTCTTCCACATACGCCATGGGAGGCGTTCGTGGCGTCTCATTCCTCCGTCAGGTTTCCATTGCTATGGCTTTCTCAAAGTTCTTTTTCCGTTGTCGCCGTGATTCCGCAGTGTACCATGCCACTTCCCTTCGTGGCTTCCCTCGCGCTCTAGGCATGGTGGGGGTCTGGTGGAGTACCAAAGTGCTTCCTTGAAAGGTCGCTCGGCTCCAAAACACTAACAAGGTCACCGGATACTGCCCTTGTTCCATCGAATTGACGGAGAAACGACGACAAATATGCTGTTCCAGTGGAGCGAAGGCTGCCAAGAGCGACTGGCTCTTCGCTCTATTGACCTGGGAAGTGAAAACTATTGCTAGCTAAACCGCCATGGCCATAAAAACTTGCTGGTTAGTGCACTGCTGGCTGGTACTCCTCCCTCGTGCGAGAGGCCTCGTCGGTTGAATGATTCTACTGGTATTCATGGCAAGTTAAGTTCGGAGGGGACGCTGGCCGGTAGATGCTTTAATGACGCGTCCCGACTGGCTCCCGCGTGGCACCAATGCGCAACGTGTCACCCCATCCGGGGAATTTATTGTTGCATGTGTTGTTATCATGTTTCTTTAATAATTAAATGGTATCCTAATTCAAATTTCAGTTTCGAATAGGGTTTTTGAGGAGGTAGGGTGCCTGACCCGGGGGTGGCTGGGTACATTACAATTAAGACATAAATCATTTTTAGGTTGGTGAGCATTGCCAAGTAGTAGAAGTAAAGGTTCTAAGTACATAAATTGACATTTATAATTGTCCCTACCACATGATTAAAATGCCTAGACGTAGAAAAGATCAGGTCCATGAGACTTCATTGTAGGCATTGGAGAAGGAAATTCATCAAATTCATATAACATACCACTCTATATCTACTCGGTTTTCTCAAATCCTTGATATTCTCATTCATCACTAGAATTCATTGTGCTAGCAACATGACGAAGTGGATTCTATAAGAGAATAGGTGGAACACATGCAAATTCAGAGGGAGAATCCTCCTCCAGACCTTGTGGAATATTCATCCAACAATGATTCCTCCCCAACAACAGATCAACCTATAATTGAATTGAACCAAACAACATAGGAGGAAGAAATGGAATAACAAGAACCTAATACTGATCTGAAGTTGGGTATCTAATGTGTTTCAAGATTATATGTATCTTAGGCATATTTAATCGGGTTTTCACATACAAATTTTGGAATGTAATGGCTACTAGTAAAGCTCAGTTAGATATAGGGATATATATACAAGTAGCAGGATTGATGCTGATGTTATCTTTGCCTCTGGGATGTTTTGCACTCTTTTTTAAACCTTTGTGTGCTTCAGCCACCCATTTTTTTGTCAATATAATGTCTCCCAGTTTTTGTCAAAAGCAAAGGTCCTTTGATTGAACCTTTACCCAATTGAGCTTATTTAGTATAGATCCTTCCATACAAACTTTTCTTAGAAGGATGAGATGCTAGGCTAGGAATCCTCTACTTCCATGGGAGTAAAGTGGTACACCGACTAGAGTAATGAGTAGTCATTTCCTCTCCGTCATGGTCGTATGATTGGTTGAGGAAGCATCGACCTAGTCTATGGGTTCCTTGTTAGCTATCCTGGGAGGATGCTGATCAAAAAATGCAGTTGCGCCTTAGGAAAAATTATTTTGTGCCCTACTGTTGTTATGCCTGAAAAAAAAAGACAAAGCAATACTTTCCTCTCTCTTAGCGAAAAATAATGCAGTTTCCAGCACATCTGAAGCCAAGATGGCCGATAGGGGTTTACTCAGGGAAGAATGCTCTTCAAACATATCAATTTCTATGTAGGATTGACTAAAAACAAAGCATTGGGTTAGGGAGAAACATTTGTACATGATTGTGGTAGACCTTATGGCTCCTGTTTATAGGAATTCCATGTGCATTAAGAGATCCAATTGATAGAACCAATGATTTCTTCGATACAAGCTTCATACTCAAAATCACATACCAGAGTGTGTGAGCTGTGAAATGATATTATCTACCTATCGGCCATGTCTGAGAAGGTGATGATTGTGAATTATTACCATAGATAAGACCAATTGATCATAAAAAAACATATTGCTGACTAATATGATGGCCTTCCCATGCGGAAAAATCTGCTAAAAACTAGTTTTATCCAAATTCAAATGATTGAAATATGTGTGGCATACTTTTATTGATATCTGCTTCAAATTCAGAGATTCATGGAAATTTTGGTGAAATCATTGATGACATCAGTGAAGTACGATTGAAACATGGAAGGCATACATTGGTCCATGTGGTTGCTCGTGTGACACCACCGTCAGAGCTAGGTGGAATTTTATTAAACCAAGTGTTTTCTGGTCGACATGAATCATATTAGAGTGCTCACGTGGCAGGTAGTAGCTGTGAACATATACCTTTTTCCCAATTAGACCATGTAGACATCTAGGTGGATGTTAGGATTCCCATGTGTAGGTTGCGTCACCCTCCTTTCCTATCCAGACATCTCTAATTAGACATTGAGTTGTTCTGTGGGTGAGTGGTTTCCGATATTACCTCATCAGTATTGCATTCGCAAGTGAGTGGTTTTTGTTGGGTCCTTAGTGATGTGAAAAAAATGCATCATGGCCACATCGCAAAGGTTAAACCATGTTTTCATCCCCAACT
This sequence comes from Picea sitchensis, assembly GCA_010110895.2. Classification (NCBI taxonomy): domain Eukaryota; kingdom Viridiplantae; phylum Streptophyta; class Pinopsida; order Pinales; family Pinaceae; genus Picea; species Picea sitchensis. Next base: position 2,736 of record SNQJ01S0145338.1, on the reverse strand, counting down.
CTCGTTAAAGAAAGGGTAGGTTTTCATGTCGATATGAATCCCTGACTGTTGATTTTGGTAGTTGGTAGCACCACAATCTCAACTGTCAAACTCATTCACTTCGGTGGAAGGTGTTGGAAAATGTCGTTTATCCCTTGGTATTGGCCTTTGGTTTCTAACACAATCCCTCGTGCTGGTGCACTATCCCCTTTATGTGCATTTAAAACCTTTTGAAGCCCATGTTAAGTGACTTTTGGCTTATTTATCCTTTTTCTTCAAATTTATCACTATTTAGGTGATGTTTTCCTTCTCTTGTAGGTCATAAGAAGTTCCCCTTTAATCAATGGAAGCATGAAAATGGGGGGAAATTGTCCCTTAGGACATATTTCCATAATATGTTTTACCCTATACTAACACTACTCATAGTTAGATCTTGGAGTGTGGTTTAATCCTACAGGGGTTGCATAAACTGTTCTGGTAATGGATACCAAGGCCCCCCAAAGGGTGGGTTCCTCCACCCTTGTTTCCAAGGATGGGTTTGGGATGATGATGGAATCCATTCTGGATTAGGTGGATACCATTGCTGAGGAGTATACTACATTGAAGAGTTATTCCAATAAGAATTATAATACTAATATTGGTCACGAGTCATACCTTGAGGTTGAGGTTTCCATAGCCACCTCTATGTGATGAGAAATAATTGGTCAGCCTCTCCACTTGCCTCTTGATAAACTAGTTTCAGACCATGTAGAGAGGGGAAACTTGTGGTGGTGTGATCTTCTTCACAAATTCCACAAACTTCAATTTATCTCAGTGGACACTCCTTTAGTGGGTTCATTTTTCTACACTTTAGGAAAAATATAGCCAAAGTTTCTTCTGCCTCCTTCTGATTATTCTTCAAATGTAATGTTTCTAGTTGAGAAATTAGGAAACTGAGTATATCGGTTTTGAAATTCTCTTGAAGATTTCCAATTTCTACACGAATGATCCCTCTGCCAACGGTCTTGTTGATCCTCATCAACACATCCATTGGCCCTTTATCTGGCCGTGAGGTCCCTCTAAAATACCTTTGGAATAACTCAAAAATTTCCTCATAATATTGTTGGTATATATCTCCTCTACCCATGAAGTTCAGAAGTTCAATACAATCATCTTTGATCCATCTTAGCAACATGATTCATTTATTTTCTACATCCAATTGGCTCTGTCTCGACCACTGCAAATTATATTTGAAATTTTCTACATAGTATTCTAGGCTCTCATCTTCCTTTTGAGTCACTCTAAATATTTCTTCCATGCAATCCTTGTCCTTGTAGTAGTCTTTGTATTTTCCCCACAACTTCTATAGAGGACATCAAATTCAAAGATTAGCACGTCTGGGTCCTTGTTGTTCGTTGCATTGAATTTTGGTAGGGAAGAGGGTGGTATATTATTCATTTGAGTCACCACTCCTATGTTTCTAATTTTGAATTCAAAGGTGACAATCTCCTCCTTCACATTATGGTTAATTTATTTTTCCATTTCTATTATAATCTGTTAGAAATTATCCTCTTGCTTCTCTGGAAATGTAGTGGAAGAAGTAGGATTGAATGGTACTTCAAAATTGTTTCCTTTTTGTTCATCTGTTGTAGAGTTTATACTTCCCTCAAGGAAAAATATCTCTTCCTGGACTGAGGATGTGGCCTCCATAGGATGTACTGAATGAGTTGATTCTATAGTGGAATCTTTCGGTTTTCTTTTGGCTAGAGAATTCGTTGTAGGTGTTTGATAATTAGGTTTGTTGGACCCTATCCTTTGTGCGGTTTCCCAACAATGTTAGTTTCTTGGGGGTTTTTGGTAGAGCTGCTAAATCATCCTAAAGGATCCATATTTCTTCTCATGAGTTAACAAGATTCTAAAAGCACACATAATCTAAAAATAAACATGCTAGTTGAAAAAGAAACAATCACACGGGTGGAAAAATAAATGTACTAGAAACAGTAAGGAAATAAGTTGTACTGTTGAAAGTTCCCCGACAACGACACCAAAAATGACGGGTCTTTTAATTGCCTTTCTAATTTATCGGAATGAAAGTTAGAAAGACTATGCATTTAGTTGTCAAATTAAGGGTTTGTATGGAACTTCTGAAATGTCGTGCATTGTGTGTGAGGACAATTTATTCAAGTATTGTTCTAGCTGTGAAGTTGCAATAATACAGAAAAAAAGCAATAATCACAAGATATGAGTCTTCGAACACTTTTGACAAGGTCACCAATGCTAAGAATGAAAGAAACTTGTTTGACTGCAAGAAAAAAAACCCAATTCAAATGGCCTAGAAGCAATATATTGTTACCTCAATTGAATGTAATTGAAATGAAAGAAAACTAAGCTAATTCAACTGGACTGGAAGCAATCTTCTGTTACCCCAATTGAATGTCTAACTACTTTTTCTAAAACTACGAGAGATAGAAAAGAATTAATTATTGCAAGGAAAATAAAAGAATAATGGTGACTCTGTCATTTAGATCTTCCAAACTTCAACCCCGCAATAATGAAAATTGAATTCTACATGAAATTCAAGCAATTTAATTAAGATATGGCTCTATTCAAGCTTCTGCGAATACCAAAAACAACACGACTCCAAAAATTGATGAAATGGGAATATGTCCTATTGTAACAGAGTATTAATTATGAAATTGGAGAGTTTAAATGACAATCACACACTGAAATAAATAAAGCAAATAGAAAATCTTACCAAATCTATGCTAAAATAAAAAA
>SNQJ01S0145337.1:19686-34448 GCA_010110895.2 Picea sitchensis | reverse complement strand
CTACAGCAGAGGTAGTACTGAATTGTAACCATTACAAGCTGAAATAATGAATGTAAGGAAGAAAGTGCGGTGATGAAAACTTCAGAGACAATAATACAGGAAGAAAACAGAATTAGACAGTGACAAAGTATAGAATCTCTTGCATTCTGTTCTATATTTGCTGAAAAAGAATACATTACAAACCCAGCCTCCCTAAGCCTCCCGGGCTGTCCTCCTCTCATTACATACATCAGTATTTTTTTTTTTAAAAGAGAAATCTAGAACTCTTCGTGTTCCGGGAATCTGAAGCGGTTCGCCTTCATGGAAAACTACGACTGCCAGGTGCCTCTGCCAGCACTTTGAACCGTTACTGACTTAGGGCAGCTTGTAAACGTCTTTGGCTAGGTGTGCATAATCTGGGTGATACACTTGACATGATCATTTTAGATTGTAGACCTCTGTCGTCCTCCAACAACGCCTCATTTCCCAGCTTTATCCAGTCTGTCATTCTAGATAGTCTTTGGAGAAACACCCACACCCAATTCTCGAGTTTTCATATCCAGTTGGGAGTCCTTACATTCATTATTTCATCTTGTAATGGTTACAATTCAGTACTACTTCTGCTGTAGCTATTTTAAAGCATTCCTTAAGGTGCAGTTTTTCCTCTGTTTTACTGCGAGTAGAACAAGACCTGCATCCTAATTGTTTTGCCTTATTTACAAGTTTTATTTGTTCACAGCCTTTCCTCTGTCTTTCTATGAGTGAGACAAGACCCGTGTTCAAATATTTGAAGTTTTGTGTTACTTCTTCTATTGAGAGGAAGACCAGATACCTGGATTTTTCTTTCAGTTTTGTTCATCCCCTATCGTCTATCCATCCTCATGATTTTAAAATGAATTAGACAAACAAGGTCATGCCTTTTCATTTTTGATCTATAAATGAGTGGAATAAATATTTTCAACCTAGTTCTAGAAGCCTCCTATGACTGACCAATCAACAAGATTTATTTCTTTTAAAAATGTGCTAAGGCTTGGCTCTTTTATAGCCTAGAGTCAACTCTTGCGACAACACCTTTCATTCCATATCCTACTACTCTCATTAGCGTGAGTAAGTAGTAAAGAAGAACCAGGTTCAATGAATTGAGAAAAAGTATACAATCTAGACTGATGATTTACCTCACCGGTAGAAACCTTGGAGTTGGTTTGCATTCCATAGATGTCCAATACATTTGATGTGAATATGAATTTCTTTCCGGTGCCAAAATTCTTCATCCGATACACGAAGGTAAGGTTGAAAGAAAGCTTGGGAACATGCAACACATTCTTGAAGCTTCCATTGGTGAGTTCAATCCTTCCTTTGCCAATGACTTTGACATAAGAGTTGTCCCCCATTAGAATAGGAGGAAATTTGCATGCAACCAAAGAAGAATATACTTCTTTTGATTCAACCATATGATGTGATGCTCCTGAATCAATGATCCAAGCATCGAGAGAGGAGTTGATGACAATCAAGGCATGGCTAGACTTTCCTTTCTTGGAATTTGGATCTTCTGGCTTCTTCTTCTTGCACCCTCATGGATGTGATCTCCAAGGTTATTTTTCTGAAGTATTTGAGACATTAGATATATTTTTTTTGCATGCATATGGATTCCTAATGGAATGCTTTGTGACATTACGTGCATTTCTCCCCTTTTCTTCCCTTTTCCCCTTTGGATCTGAAGGAAATGGTGAAGGGTTTTGTGTACCCTTCCTTCTTCGTATGTGCATGAGATTTTTGTTTATATTTATATTTATATTTATGATATTTTTGGCTTCCATCATTCAAAATGAGTGCATGCACCCTTGGGCCTTTGATTGTGCCCATGTTGATGATCTTGGTTTTCTATTGTGTCATGGATTCGATAAAGTCCTCAAGAGAAGGAATCTTCCGGGTGGCTCCAGAGGTGGATCTGACAAAATGGAATGTGGATATGAATACAGAGAATTCATGACTAAGCTTAGAGAGAATAGTGAGAAACATTTGTTTCTTCTCCTTCGATTTATCAACCCCGCAAGCTTTGAGTTGTGACAGTAAATCCTTGAATTTTGTAAAGAAATCTTGGATATTCTCAAAACTTTTTGGATCCAATGTGAGTAGCTCCACCTCTAGCATGTGTCCCCTCATCTCATCCTGTTTTACAAATATCCCTTCCAAGGTGGTCCAGGCTTCATTGGGATCCTACAAGAAGATATATGAAAAAGGAGATCGAGAGAAATAAGATTGCAAATTGTTTCGAGAGCCTCATCGATGCGATTTAAATACTTGGATTTTTCTATGGCTAATGTTGGTTTTGTATCTGTATTCAAGGTTAACTTGTACAACCCTCTAGATTAGAGATGTATGAATATTTTCTCCTTCCATGCAAAATATTTGTAAGGTGTAAGAATGAATTCTTTTTGGAAATCCATCTTTCTGCTGTCTTCAAACTTTTGTACCTGCAAAACTTTTTAGTGTAGATTTTTCTTAGCAGTCCATCAGCTATGACCAGGGATGATTTTAAGGATGAAAATTTATATTAAAATGTAGAAACATGGGCTAATCTTACTAGTCCTTAATATGCAAAATGTAAAATGTTTGGCTATAGTTTTGTAAAAATATTCAAATTTCTAAGGATTTTATATAGTTTCTATAAAATTTGGTTGATTTTTAAGGTAAAACAATTTTATTCTATCGAATTTGGGAAAAATGTTTTTTGAAAAAATGAAAATTAGCGAATCTTTTTTTGGGAAAAACCATGGAAAATTAACCCATTTGCGAAATATAGCCCCTAAAATCATCTATGGCTATGGTACCATGTAAATATATTGAACCTGCACATAATAGATCTAGCTAAACAATAATACACACATTTGTAGAGTGAAATTAAGAAAGAAGAAGAAAGAGAGAAAGAAAGAATGAAAGAATTCACATTAACTGTTATGAATAATGAATAATTTACGCATGATATACTTTGTATAAATCAATGAGTACACACTAGAGGAGAAACAATGAGCCATAGTGGTGGTATAAAGTGATATGGACAGACACCAACAATTACGGGAGTGAACTACCACCTAGTCTAGTCTCTTAGGCAGTTAGGGGAGTGAATTGCCAACTAGTTGAGTTAACTAGTCAACTAGTCTTCAGTTAACTGACTAGACAAAGAGTAGCGAGGAGTTAACTCAAGAAATCAAGGGTACTGTGCCATTATGTTTATTATCCCAAGGAAAGTGTGCATTAGATGGTGATTATCCCAATGTTGCATGGTGACAAAACCAATGCAACATCTAAACTCAACTCAACTAGTCAAACTGAAGTGTCAACTGAAAGAGAATATTCCACATAAGAGAATATTCTCCATGTGGAATATTCTGCCCTAAAATATAGGATTTTGGATAATGACTAATTATGACTAATAAACAAGGAAAAACCTTAGGAAAAATAAATCCTAGGTGTGTGTGAATTACCTCCAACATTTTTTTCATGATTAGGTTTCCATATTAAACTCTATGCATTGTGATTCAAGTTTATATATGATTATTGTTTCTTAGCTAATGAATGGTTACATAAACTAAAAAATATCTTATACCAATTCACTCCCCCTTCCAGTGTAAGAATAAGTTAAACAATTGGTATTAGAGCGGGTTCCTTCAAAAACTATTTAACCACCAGAAGACAAATCTTGAGAAAATATGGATTGTAAGGAAGGTCTCCCTATAAACAAATATCCTTTGTTTGATAGAACAAACTATGCATCATGGAGTATAATAAATAAGATATATTTGAAGGCTCTTGGGTTTGAAATTTGGGAATCAATCACAACATGTTATACACATGAAGTTGAGAAGAATTCAAGTGAAAACAATGCAAAAAGGAATAGATGTCATCTTGAGTGGCATATCAAATTTTGAGACTACCAAGGTAATGAAGTGCACATCAGCTAAAGATATTTGAGACATGATAAAAAAAAATTATGAAGAGAGATCCAATGAAGAGAGATATGGTGATTGTTCCAACTGTGAATTAGAGACAAAAGAAGTAGAATTTGTGAGAAAGCTTAAAGGAGGACTTGAAAAATACAAAGGTAAGCTACCCATGAAATGCTTCAATTGTGATAGAAAAAGACATTTTGTTGCTAAGTGCCCATATGAAGAAAGGGAGGATAATGATTATGAACAATTATCTCTCTCCATAACCATGGAAACAAATCCCATTGATGAATAAAATGAATATAATCAGAAAGAAATGACAGATTCAGAAGAAGAATATCTTGAAGCAGAACTCAATAGTGACCTAGAAGAAATATACACGTTTAAGAAAGAAAATATAAAGTATAAGGAGGATTTGCATAAACATAAAAAGAAGGATCATGATATTGAAGAAACAAAGAAAATAATTATCAACCTAAAGATTCAAATAGAAGAAGCAAAATGAATAGAAGAAGTAATGAAAATTCAGCTCAAATAAAAGGAAGAAACTTGTGAGAAGTTAGAGTCTAAATTTGTCTCATTAAAGGAGGAATTGAAGAAGTCAAATTCTTAGTTGAATTTTGAAAAGAGAACTGAAACTTTAAATGAGATCCTCAGTTTCCAAAGGTCACCATTCATTAGGACCAATCTTCGCTATGATGAAAAACAAAAGACCCCTAAGGGAGATGCAAGCACTAAGGTCACAAAGCCATCAGAAAATGAAAATGAAGAAAATCCTAAAATCTAAGCCAATATTCTCAAAGGCTCCATCAACAATGAAGGAGAAACATGAAAATAAATAATGACCAACATAAATCCGATTCTTCTCACAAGAATGAGTTTAGAAGAGTTGTTCCACCAGTAAGACCTTTCACAAACTGATACCAAAATTATTTTCTTGGATATTTTTTTCTTGCAAAAAGTTTGGTCACAAAGCAATAGATTGTAGAGCTTATACAAGAATTGACCATGTGAGAAACAAAAATAGAGGCTCTTACAAAAACTCAAAGGATGATTATGTGAGCAACAAAACCAAAAGTTCTAATGGGTTTGCTAACATAAAATACAATTCATTTGATCCTCTACTTGATTAAAATATTGAATGCTATAAATGAAATAACTATGGGTAGATAGCACATTACTATAAAATAAGCATAAAAGGACTTCCTAAATAAAACAAAGAAGAATATGTTCTTTCCAAACATAATGAAGAATACTCAAAGGTTTGGAAAAAGATGCAAAAGCAAGAAAGAGGAAGAGATGAAATTATTTGTTATGAGAAAGGATGTTATAAGCTAGATGAAGATGGTAGGGAGATTCACTATTTTGATTATCACTCGAAACATGTACACCCCATTTCTAGAAAAAGTAAGGTTGGAACATTTTCGTTGTGAAGATTGAAATTCAAGTTTACAATGCTCTTTTGGACAAGAGAAATCATCTTATTGTTCCTTGTCAAAAAGGAATGTGGAGGCAAAATAAATTCAAATAAAGTCAAAACTAAAGCTTCACCCCATTCAAAAGACCAATGTGATGACTTTGGAGAGGAAGGTTTGTTCAATAAAAATAATCAAATAGAAGGATCAAAGTTGGATACTTGTAGATGTATACCTTGTACAATTAATTACTATAAACATATTCTTAATAAAAACATAAAAGATACAATGGCACACACACACACATTACATAGATATTTTTACCATGGAAACCAAAACTAGGAAAACAAACAAACTGTTTAGAGCCGCACCTCTAATCTTCTATTCATCATAAGATCATTGTTTACAATACAATACACATATAGGATCCCACAGAATCCAAAATCCCTAATCCATTGACTTTGATTATTAAACAACCCTAATTACTTAACCAAAATTAGAAAACCACTGGCAAAAACCATGTGTTGAAAAACCATTAAAAACCATATGCAAAAAACACCATTTTGTTTCAGGGGCACTTTCCCTGAACCCCCACACAAGGGGGGATCCCACCCCCTTCCAAATCCCTTGGAAAAGGGGGGGATAACATGTTGAACACAACACAAACACTAGGTCTAATCGTGCAAAAAATATAACACATACCCAACATTCTCAACAATCCAGGGTAGCAATGCCCATAGATCCTCTACACCAAGGGAACTTCTCAATGCTCACATATTTTTTTAATGAATTTGTAACATTCTTCAAAGTTTCCACCTTAATCAATGACACCTTATTTTCTTCAACCATGTCTCTCACAAAGTGATATTGGACATGTATTGTGCCCATTTTTCAATTCCCCTGCTTTACAGTTGGAGGTGACCATATGGGTCTATTTCATTCTGGATAGAGGGATAAATGGAGGTTAACGAGGGGCTCAAGTGAATTGGAGGAGTTATATGAGGCCCAAACTAGTCCATTCACCTTATTTCATCATTAGGATCACTTACGCACAATTCGCTCTTAATTTCGTGGTGTTCCAATGATTCTCATAAATTAAGAGTATGATTGAGTATAAATTAATTAAATGCACTCAAGGTGTTATTTGCGTCATATTGTTGGAGGGAACACTTTCGTGCAATAGCTTGTTGGAATTGGGATGAAAATATATAAAGGTTGGGATGATGATAAATACACTTTCGATGTATGGGAACAACTTACAAGCCAAGTAATATCTTTTCGACATTAATAGGGGGTTAATTAATTAATAAAGTGATTTTTCTAAAGTTAATTTAAAAAGTCACTTTACTTTATTAAAAAGGGTAAAAGGGTCCAAAAAGGTTCAACACAATATTAAAAGGGAAATGAGGGGTGCCCTCTCTCATTATTTACTTGCTAGTTTCTAAAATCGATTTGAGAGAGTTCTTGTGGCTTTGGACTCTTGGGACAAAAAACCCTACAGAGATTTATGAGATTGGTTTCAGTGGTGAAACTATACACCCTAACTAGTCATTGAGAGGAGATATATTATTGTTATGCTTCATTGTGGAGGAAGTTCACCTTCTTATAGCTGATATTTATTGACAGTGGTTGAAATCTTCTTCTTGCAATTGTGTTTCCTTCATTTGATTGTTGGTTCCTTCATTATGGGTCGAGTTTGTTCATTGGGAGGACAAGTTTCCTTTGTTGGGAGAAATACCTTCTTGTGGGAGTCGAGCCAAGAACTCTAGAGGTTGTTTTCTACTTGAGGGACCAAGTTTCTTAATTTTTGGGTTTGTCTCTTATATCGGGTCGAGTTTTCCATAAGAAGGGCGAATTTTGGAAGTTTGGAGGCCGATTTATTCAAAGAAAATTGTGGGTTCTATCTACTGAACTTTTTTAAGTGATCTGGGTGCATATCTGAGCTACAATGTTGAGTTTCTCACCTTTAGAGGAGTTTTATTAACAACATGCTCAAATATTCTTATAAGAATGCCACTTCTCCTTGAAAAAGAAGTTATATTTTAGTGTTGGAGCTGAGATATTCATATCATACCGATATATGTAAAAAAGGGGGTGATATATTATGGAGTATCACTCTTGAAGCAACATAAGTGAAATTCGAGGTTGAATCAATTAGAATTGATACTCTTCCAATAAAAATGGGATTATCAGTTGAAATACATCAAGCAAACTGTGAGTTGTTATTGTTGTTATTTCTCATTTATAAGATGATACTAAATAAATATATATTTGCTGTTTTTTCTCCAATTTTTATCAGTTGTGAGTTATGAGTATTTTTATATGCTAGTTGTTATGCATATTTGTTGTGATAAAATAATTTTGGCACAATTAAGTCATATGCAATATACACATAATACTTCAAAAAAACATTTCTAAAATACACAAAAATATAGTGGAAGTTAGACAGTGAAAAGACACCTACAGACTAAGTGTTTGACGAACTTCAACACTTAGAAAACTCTTGTATATTTCTACAACAATGATAAGAAAGTGTGCAAACAATGTCTAGGACATTACACTGGTATCAAAGCCTCAATCCTACAAGCATGAGGGGGTTTTTGGTTTCATGAGGCAAGGAGAAAGGGAATAAGTCATTTATAGAATTATAAGACAACGTGACAAATATTTGTAATACTCTTGCACATGAGTGACAATAGTTCATGAAATCTATGTCAAGCCATCAAAACAATGTAGGGAACAATGGAACTAGTGGTTCAAAGAGACAACAAAAAGGATAAAAAGGACAGGATGAGGAGTTTAAATATTGTTTGATGGAATACACAACACTTAGTGAGGCATTTCACGCAGCCATGCCATTCAAATATTTTTGCACCATCAAACATCCTCAGTGGTATGAATCCCAAGTATCAGTGGACAAAAAGGTAAAGGTGCCAAGGGAAAAGGTACTAACATTTTAAGATTCCGAAGCTTCTAAAATTGAGAATTAGGACACAAAAACATCTAGTATGCATTTAACATTGTCCTATGAGGCCCATAACACTAGTGCACATGATGGACATGTTAATGGAGCACATGGTGAAGTGTCCCAATCAATCGATGTTGATGATTCAACATCATACCTTAGTAGTGATGCTGATGATGATGAGGGTGTGTGAGAACCTAAGTATGAATATGATTCAACACGTTATCCTATCTATGATACTTATGATGATGCAAGCATGATTGTACCTAAATATGATGAAGACTTGGTATGTGAAAAATTTCCATGGGATATGGATCCATTTTCTAAGAGCCATGCATGGATTATGACAAAGGAGAGGTTGGTTTTGGCGGTAATAGTACACATGAGTCTCATCATTTGACAGGTCAATGCACAGTAAGTAAAGATTGCATGGCATCTTCTAGTGAGTCAATTGTTTTTGATAGATATAGTATTGTTATAGATGAAAACAAATCAGAAAATGTATTGTGTGATAGCCCACACCATTTTGATGAAATTGAACAAAGACCCTTAGCATTGTGTGATTTGGAGGATCAATTATTTGTCATAGAGGAGAATATTGTACAAGTGTTGATAAGGGAAAATGGTGCTCATAGATTCATTGAAACTCTTATTTGGAAAACCTAGTTGGAGGAGAGACAAAAAGGAGTTGCAAGTGGAGTCACTAGTGTGCAATTGTGCATAATCAAAGAAGCACTAGAGAAAATGAAATCTGATCACTTGCAATTGTTCATGGATAGGGACCTTTCTCTTAAGTTCACTGAATAAAAGGAAATGGAGGTTAAGGAGATTTGTTACTAGTCAATTTTGGCACACTTTTCTGTTGAAATTACTAAGACAACTGAGAGGGGGGGTGAATCAATTGTCTCTGTGCTTAAACAATTTTAAGTCTATTAAACTGTTTTAAATATTTCATCAAGTGACCATCAATATTATAAAACATATGAACAACATAAATAATGAGCATCAATCACACATAAGATATACACAGAGACAGATTTTCATGAGGAAACCCATAAAGGGAGAAAACCTCTTCTTCTTCRAAATTATAGGCAATATTTTAGGTTCTGTACATCATCTATGTTTGAGCACCAACTCAAAGTGGGGCTACTACCTCTATTTTACAAGCTCCAACTTGTTGAGAGCACCAACTCTCTGGTTTCTCTAGCACCGACTAGAAGGAAGCACCAACTCCCTAAGTGTTCCAACACCGACTGAATGGAAGCACCTACTTCCACTTATACAAGCACCAATTTGCATACATAAAACTCTGTGTTTTCCCAAGCACCACCCTGCCACCCTATTTTCTAGCCACAACTAGATGGAAGCTACAACTCCCAATATTCAAGCACCGACTCAAATGTTAGAGGACTATAGTCCTCCCTAGCACCACCCTACCTCCCTGATTATAAGTAAAATGATTGAATAACCAAAAACGTAGGTGTTTCAATTCTTACCACTTCTCTTCTGTCCTGCAATTCTTCTATGCTTCTATCTATTCTGCAATTCTGCTATGCTTCAATAGGTTTTGCAATTCTTCTCTTGCTTTTGTCTATTCACCATTTGTTACTCATATCTGAGTTTTATCTCACACTGTGCATAATGTCGGTCTCACGCTGCGCATACTGTAATTTTCCCTTTCTTATAGTTCAACTCATTTTTCATTCAGAACAACCAACCATTCATAGTCACTCCATATTTCTTTTATGCACTTCACACAAATTCAGTTACACCTCGAATATCTGGGCCAACAACGCTTCGGCCGCTTAATTGCCAACCATACAAGAACCATGATTCGGTTCTGCTCACTGAATTGTAACTGAACAGTTAATCGTAAATATCAATAGTAGCCCTTCGATCAGATGCTCAAATAACCAACACCATTGGATTAAATCCATAGGGTCTTTTGTTTATCCCATATGCCCACTGGCTGTGACCATGGGTCTAATCAAGATGCGTTTTGCATTTCACATTTTGGCAGTCATGTGTCGAAGGGTCTCAACGGTCCAAGTTGCGATCCCTGAAATGGAGCTTAGCTCTGCTAGCTCCTCCCACTCACATGACCATCGGGGGTGACCACAACCTACACCAAAAGGTGTTTCCCATTTCGTGAACTTATGAACTTCATCGAGCCTGATCAACGATCGATATCTCCAATGATCCGATGGTCCAGATCTCATCGCGATCTTGTGTTTCATAATTCCTGTGATGAAGGGTCTCAACACTCCAAGTTACGATCCCAGAAATGGTGCTTAGCAATGAGCTCCTTCCCTTAAGCCTTCGATGATGTGACCTTATCTATGACCACGGGCCAGACCTTATCGCGATTTCTCATATCACGAGTTGAAAGTTTAGAGCATTTCCTTCCTTTGAATTTCCAGTCAGCGAAAAGTTAATCCCTTGCCACATGTCCCTCTTGGATCAATGATCAAGATCTTATCGTGATTTCACAACTTCACGGGCCTTCGTCATGCCTGATCAATGGTCCATGATCTCCCTTTGATCAACGACTTAGATTAAGTCATGGTTTCACATTTCATGATTTCATAGGATAGAGCACCTCCTTTCTTTGACTTTCCAGTCAGTGAAATATCAATTGCTCGCCATGTTCCCTCTGCATCCAACGTTCCACAACATACCTCGATCCAAAGGTCTAGATAAATTCTTGGGATTTCACATATCACAATTTCCCACACCATGTTCTGTTGACTCCTCCAATGTCCAGGTCAACGAAATTCTAGTCGCTTTCCATGTGTCCTTATTGAAGATGGACGATCCTCCTTCTTTTGGAATTTTGTAGGCCCACTTCATCTTGCACGTAAAGACCGTGCTCCTTCTTATGGATCCAACGACGGACGCTATTCGAGATCAAATCTGACACCTAAGATCTATTTTATTCTACTGTGCGCTCCTCCTATCTGAATTCAGATCTGACGGTCATCGGGAATTCTGAATGGGATCCAATGTGTTGGGTGTGTGTTATATTCTTTGCATGTGTGTGTGTGTGGGTGTGTCAGATACGATAACTGCGTCTGACGATCCCTTTACCTAGTACTCTACCGTGTGCGCTGGGCTCTTTCCTAGGGGGGTCCCAGGGGGGGGGGCAGGTATGCCCCCCCTGGTTACGCGCAGCATTCGGGGCAACGCCCCGAAATTTTTTTTTGGGCGGTTTTTGTTATTTTTAGCGGATTTTGCTATTTTTAGCTGATTTGTAAATTAATACCGGATTAAGGGATTAGGGTTTTGGTATCTACTGAATACCTAAAAACATTGTATATATTGTATAGTGAATGGTGAAATTCGATATAATGAAAATAAGAAAGGTTTTCCCGGTTGAGGGTTTCCGGTAAAAATCTCTGTGTATTCTGTGCATGAGCCATTGATTAATTTCTGTATTTCTTAAGAATCTATATGCATTGCTTTACTTTGTAGTTTTAAAACTTAGACAACGATCACTGTTGCTCCTCACTGTTGAACTTTCCATTGTCATGCCATTATCGCTGCGTTACTGATCGTGCTGATCTTCATCATCAATGACATCACCATCAATGAAAAACACACATACTCTGCCTCTATCTGAAAACATGCCAACAATCTCCCCCTTTTGGCATTGATGGAAACTCCTTTAAAAACATGAAACTATACCACTGTAGCATCCTTGAAATTACCACACTTTCTTCCCCTTTGACATCAATGTCAAAGAAGAAACACACTCCCCCTAAGATGTTGCGATACATACTCCCCCTGTCAACTTTGAGTAGCTTAGAAATACAACAGATATTCAATAAGTACTCCCCCTGACCAGGTGAACAGATTAGACGAAAGAAGTTATAACCCCCAACTTTTGACGAAGATATCCAAAAATGGTTGTTGCTAATGGTTTAGTAAAGATATCAACTATCTGTTTTGTGGAAGGAATATAATTCTTCTGAACGACTCTGTTTGTAACTTGTTCTCTGAGAAAATGGTATTTTATTGGGATATTCTTAGTCTTGGAGTGAAGAACAGGATTCTTGGAGACACTAATGGCACTGGTGTTATCACAGTGAATTGTAATCGGAACAATATATTTTACCTTCAAATTTGCAAGAGCTTGAATCATCCACAAAATCTGAGTGTAGCAAGTAGCAAAAGAAATGTACTCTGCTTCTGTAGTTGATAATGAAATATATCCTTGCTTCTTACTAATCCATGCTACCAACGAGTCACCCAGGAAGAAGGCACCTCCACTGGTGCTCTTTCTCTCATCCACATAATTTTCCCAATCTGCATCTGAATAAGTCATAAGTCATTGTTCCCTTCAAGTATTTAAATATCCTTGTGACAACTACCAAGTGACTTTGTTTATGAGTTGACTGATAGCAACCTACCATTCCAACAGCTTGCATTATATCAGGACGAGATGCTGTGATGTATATAAGGCTGCCTATGATTGATCGGTATGTCCTTTGATCAACATCGGGTGAAATGCCATCTTTACTGAGCTTGTAACCAACCACCATAGGTGTACTAATAGGAGAAGAATCTTCCATCTAAAATTTCTTCAAAATCTCTTTCAAATATTTTTCTTGAGAGATAAAAATTCCTACAGAACTCTGTTTTACTTGTAAGCCAAGAAAATATGACAATTCTCCTATCATGGACATCTCAAACTCTATGTGCATAGAGTTAGTAAACCACTGAACAGAGGAATCATTATTACAACAAAAAATAATGCCATCTACATAAATCAAAACAGCTAGTAAATCATCACCTTCAGTTTTTATGTAGAGATTGCTATCAACAATACCTTTCTTGAATCCTTTGTCTTGTAAAAAATTGTCCAGTCTATAATACCAAGCTCATGGTGCTTTTTTCAGTCCATATAAATCCTTCTTTAGTTTGCAGACATAATCAGGGTTATCTGTCAATGAGAATCCTTCAGGTTGCTCCATATATACTTCTTCCTCTAGATCTCCATTGAGAAATGATGATTTAACATCCATTTGATACACTTTAAAGTTCTTATGACATGAATATGCAAGAAACATTCTGATGGCTTCCAATCTTTCCACTGGTGCAAAAGTTTCATCAAAGTCCTGACCTTCAACTTGTGCATACCCTTCACAGAACAATCTATCTTTATTTCTAACAACTTGTCCTTTTTAATTCAATTTATTTTTGAACACCCACTTGGAACCTATTACATTCTTGTCTTCAGGTCTAGGAACAAGCTCCCAAGTATTGTTCTTCTCAATCTGATCAAACTCTTCATTCATATCTCTAATCCAATAATCATGTTTGCTGGCTTCATCAAAATTTTTAGGTTCAGTCATAGATAAAAAAGAAACATGAGATTTTTCTGAGTCTTTAATCAATTTCCTTCTTGTCTGAAATCCTTTATTTATATCTCCAATTATCTGATTTTCAAGATGATTCTTTCTAACAGTTATGAGAGGTGAGTTTGTTTCTTTCTACTGATTTATGTCAGCCTAAGTATTTGTATCTTCATATAATTCAGATACTTCTCTTTCTGATCCTTGGACCTGTTCATCTTCATCTTCAACTATATCTTATGTGCTTGGTTCAACACTGCTTACATTTTTGACCGAGATTTCTTCATCAACTTTTATGTCTATACAATCAACTAGTTTATGCAGCCTCTTATTGTAACATATGTACCCTTTATTGTTTGTAGCATAACCTAAGAAGAGACCTTCATCAACCCTGTCATCATATTTGCCATTATTTTCATCTTTATTCTTAATATAACATTTACTCCCAAAGAGTTTAAAATGATTGATTGAAGCAGGTATTCCAAACCATAGTTCAGAAGGAGTCTTGTCACTGTGTGGTCTGATATGTGCTTTGTTAAGGATATGAACAATTGTATGAATTGCTTCCACCCAATATGTCTGAGGTATTTTCCTTTCATTCATCATTGATCTGGTCATTTGCTGTACTGATCTATTCTACCTCTCAAC
This sequence comes from Picea sitchensis, assembly GCA_010110895.2. Lineage (NCBI taxonomy): Eukaryota > Viridiplantae > Streptophyta > Pinopsida > Pinales > Pinaceae > Picea > Picea sitchensis. Next base: position 20,140 of record SNQJ01S0145337.1, on the reverse strand, counting down.
AACTCCTGCTGTGGAGTCCTTGGAATTGTGTACTCTCTTTTGATTCCATGTTTATCACATAACTCTTTGAAGTTCCATGAGATAAACTCTCCTCCTCTATTAGACCTTACTGCTTTCAATCTTTTTCCTATTTGATTCTTAGTTAGAGCCTTAAACACTTTGAATTTTTCAAATGCTTCAAATTTTTCCTTCAAAAAGGTAACCCATGTTAGTCTAGAATAATCATCAATAATAAACATAAAATAATTTTCTTTTCTTGCACCTTCTTTCCTTGATGGTCCACATAAATCCATATGTACTAATTGGAGATGTTTTTTTGTTGAAGGAAAGTTTTTAGATTTGAATTGTGTCCGAGTAAGCTTTCCTATCTGGCATGGTTTACAAACATAATCATATGGATTTGATATCTTTGGAAGATCCTTTACTGCCCCACTATTTTTGAGCTTGATTATAT
>SNQJ01S0145337.1:0-10117 GCA_010110895.2 Picea sitchensis | reverse complement strand
AATATTTGATACCACTTGTTGGGTAGAGGAAGAAAAAACAAGGCATATAACAGAGCATAAAACAAGAAAGATCAAATAGGCATTAAACCAAGCACATCAATCATACACTTGACATAGTGATTTATGTGGAAACCCAATGAGGGAAAAAACCATGAGAAATGATTATCAATATTCTTATTATTCAAGGGATAATTACAATAGCCTTCATAGGCATACAATCATCCTCTCCTCACACACACTCTGCTCTCTACATAGCTTTCTCTTACACTGTTCACACATTGCACTCACACCTCTATGGGTATGCTCGCATATATAACATCTATCACTCAGTTACACAAACTGATCATGAATAGATCACATTGTTATAGGAACAATTCGTAAATAGATTGCATGCATACACATTAACATAGTTGCATGCATGTGCATGTGACCACATGAGGAAATTCGTTGGCATGTTTCCAACAAGTATCACTGCAAGGTAGGAATTCATAATTATCTTAGGCAAAGGTCCTCAAATATAAGGGAGTGTCAGGTGCTATAGCTCTCTGATATATATGCGGGGTCCAACAATAGTACTCGACCCAATATCTCAGGGAACTAACTAAGGAGGCTTGACCATGCCCTTAGCTGTACTATCCGACTACCCAGGTACTAGAGAGTGACCTCCTTGAGTGTTTTTCTCGTTGTACTATAACAACAAGAAGGCCAAAAGGTTTACTTGGTAACTCTCAAGATTCTAGGGGGTTTCCCAATATACACCAGGTACGTAGGAGCTCAAATCCCTATTAGTTATGTATAATCTAAAACCATTCAAAAGGGGCCTTTTGATATACTCTTGGTACATGGAAGAATCACACTATATCCAGGTTGTAGTTCTAACCAGTAATGACAACTCCTACATTTAGAGACACCAAAACACGTCTTTACCTTAAAAAAAACTCTAAGTTTATCTCAAATTTATGCGATACTCCTTTTATCCCACTTTATTCTACTTGTTGAATCACCCCAATTGGATCTTCTAGTCAAAAGATATGAAAATTTACAAAAACAAAATACTGCACCTTTTAAACCCTGATTTGGAAGTTGTTCTGCTAGCCGACCTTTCTTTGTTGTATCTTTAAAATTTCAACACTTTTGGTTCTAAAATTTCATTCTCTATTTCTCTTATATTTCTTCTCTACAATTCCACATGTTTGATCAAAATTGGATGTGCCAAGTGGAAGTTATGGTAACTTCCCCACAACTTGTTGATTTTTGGCCTTTCCAAGAGAGTGTACTTGTAAAGGGTACCAAATGCACAATATGTGATATCTTATTCTGAAACTTGCGCAAGAAATACCAAATAATGTCCACTATCCAATGCAACTGGTATCACTTAATTTGGAAACTCACTGAAGAATATATCATTGTTTTATCTGAACACCTATTTAAGACTAGTTAGTAGGACTAGTCAACTACCCTATATTACACAGGGCGTGTATCCAAACTTAGGATGCACTAGAAGATGAATTTTTTACCACAGATACCTTGATAATTAATTTGAATAAGTTCTGAGTTTCGTGTTTTGAATCATCACAGAAAACAATTATAGTGAAAATTCTGAGATGACTAAATACATGATGATTCAGGAACCCGATCTTCCATAGGCTATATATCCGAAAGTATAAAGCCCCAAAAGTTTAGATTTTAAGCACAAGTACCTTGCTACATCTATTAAATATCTCTTAAGGCATGACTTCTTAAACATCCCAGAAAAAAGTTATAGCAAAAATTCCAAGGTGTCTCAAAAGCAACAACGAAGCCCCAAGACCTTGAGCTCTGACACCAAAAGTTAGGAAAAAAATATACAAATAGCATAAAAGCATCATAATAAGTACTTCACGCCTTGAAAACTAAATAATTTTTAGATAATAAGCCTCTTTAAGGGGCCAACCTCCTTATACACCACACAAATTCGCAAATTCAAGATGATTCCAAATGAAAAGGTATCCTTGGTATATATAGGAGACTATGAGGTACACTTACAACTAATGGACCCAAGCCGACATAAATAAAATAAAAATACTAATGTAATATGCCCCAATTAATGGGTAATGTGCCACTATTTAGGGCTTAACATATTTTCTATGGTTTTTCTAATTTTTATCAGCTATAAGTTATACGTATTTTTCTATGCTAGTTGTTATGCATATTTTCTGTGATAAAAACATTTTGGCACAATTAAATCATATGCAACCTACACAATACTTCAAAAAACCATTTCTAAAATACACAACAATATAGTGGAAGTTAGATAGTGAAAAGACGCCTACATCCTAAGTGTTTGATTAAAGTCAACACTTAGAAAACTCCTCTATATTGCTACATCAATGAGAAGAAAGTGTGCAAACAATGTTTAGGACATTGCAGAACATAAATATGATTTTATATTTTAATGATAAGCCAGGTTCTTCACTAGGAATATTTCACTCTGACTATCACAATCTATCCTAACAACTTGCTATACCATCCCAATAACTGAACACAATCTCTGTAACCATACTGCTGCGTTTCTTGCATGAGTGGCTTCCATGCATTCAACTTTTGTAGTTCAGAGTGACACTACAGATTGTATTTTTCTCATCCAACTGATTGATCCTCCAAACAGGTTAAACACATACCCACTTGTAGATATTATTCAATCCAAATCTCCAGCCCAATTTGCATCAACAAACCCATGTATGTCCAACACTCTATCCAATTCTAGTCTTCCTTGGTAGCACAATCCATAACTAGTAGTTACACACAAATACCTAAAAACCCTCTTTCTTGTTGTCCAATGCTCCTACTCTGGGTTTGACATATACCTACTAAAAATTCTCATTGCATGTGCAATTCTTGGTCTACTAAATTCCATTGCATACGTAAAACTTCCAACTGCACTCACATACAGAACACGAGACATGTCCTCTTCCTCTTCTTGTGTCTTAGGACACTGATCCGTAAATAACTTTACACCTATATGAATAGGGACCCTGACTGATTTACATTCCTGCATATTAAATCTATGCACGATTTTCTCCACATATTTCCTCTTATTTAACCAAAGTTTCCTACTTTCTCGATCTTTTTGAAATTCCCATGCTCAAAATGAAATTTGTAGCAACAATATCCTTCATGTCAAATTTATAGGGCAACTGAGTTTTCACATCCTAGATAATCTTGTTGTTGTTTCCTATCAACAACATATTATCCACATACAAGCCCAAATAAATGAGATGATCACTGCTAAATTTAAAATACACACAATGATCCACTTTAATCCTTATGAATCCAAGTACCAACATACAAGTATCAATTTTTTGATACCACATCCTTGGTGATTGCTTTAACCCATACAAGGACTTTTTCAGCTTGCATACTAACTCTTTCTTTCCCTTCACAACAAATCTTTCTAGCTACTTCATGTAGATTTCTTCTTCCAGATCCCCATGTAGGAATGTTTTCTTCACATCCATTTGTCCTACTTCAAAATAAAACACAATAGTAACAAAGAAAATATATCTAATTGAAGTTCACTTAGCAACATGAGAAACAATTTCACCAAAGTCAATTTCCTCTACTTGGGAATAACCTTTTGCTACTAACCAAGATTTGTGTTTGTCCACTTTTCCTTCTGCATTCAACTTCTACTTAAACACCCATTTGCTGCCAATGGTCTTTCTTCTATTCGAATAATCAACTAGATCCCAAGCCTCATTCTTATCCAAGGCTGCCATTTCTTCAACCATGGCATTTTCGAGAGTTTTCCATGCTTTGAATCTATTGCCACCCTAACATTTATAGGATCATCATCAGTAATAGAAAAAGAAAAAATTGAACGAAAACCAGATGGAGTGTACCTTTCCGATTTTCTTATTTCCCAAACCAATCTCTTCAATACTAGAGTATGATGATCTTCTTCTTCTGATTCTTGTTCTTTTGTAGAGTCTAATTCATCATCATTCAACTCAAACTCTATTTTCTTTGTGTCTTCCTTCATTGGTAGGACTTATTTCCTGACAACATATTTGATTTCACTAAATGCCACATATCAACTATACATTACCTTCTTAGTTTCTGGGTTTCAAAGCTGATAACCTTTTAGACCATCTTATACCCATTGAAGATACACTTTTAAACTTTTTTATCTAGCTTACTCCTATTTTCCTTTGGAACGTGAACATAGGCATCAAAACTAAATTTCTTGAGATGTGTCAGAGAGGGCTTCTTACCATTCCATACCTCGTGTGGATTCTTTTCATCCAACCCTGATGAGGGTGATCAATTGACTAGGTAATATGTAATACATATTGCCTTTGCCCATAATTCATGTCCTAACCCGACACCACTAAGCATGCACCTTGATTTTCCCATCAGCACCCTGTTCATCCTTTCTAAAAATCCATTCTGCTGAGGTGTATATACCAAACTTCTTAAAAAATTGTTCGAATTCATTTCCGCAGAACTCTCCACCATTATCTGTGCTCAACAATTTAATTCTTTTCTCTGTTTGATTCTCCACAAGAGCCTTAAACTATTTAAACCTGTCAAAGACTCCATATTTCTTCTTGAGTAAATATATCCTTTTATTTCTTGAGAATTCATCTATAAATGATACATAGTACACATATTTTCCGAGTGATGGAACTAACATAGGTCCAAACAGATCATTGTGCACCAATTGTAAAATTTTCTTTGCCCTCATTGCACTGGAGGGGAATCTTACCCGATTCTTCTTCCCATATATGCAATGTTCACAAAAATAAAAATCTAAAGAGTAGTTATACATACATTCAACCATACCTTTACCATGTAGTACTTAAAGGCCCTTCTCTCCAATATTCCCTAGTCTTTTATACCACATCATAGTCTTTTCTCCAGAGACTATAGGAGTTTTTTCTTCTTTAGCTCCAATCTTAGGAACAACAAAACTATGGAATTGACCAATAATAGGGATTTCCCACAACTTATACATATTTCCAATAAAAAATTCTTTCAACAACACCATTTCTCCTCTAACCATCATGTATATTTCTTTCTCAAACATTATTTTTACCCATGCATCATCCATTTTTATTACAATTGTTTTTTTTCTAGCCAATCTTGGGATGTGTAGAACACCAGAGAGTGTTCTAATCCTTTAGTCCATGAGATTCAAATTTAATTTTCCTCATCCTATGATTTTGGCTGTCGAGTCATCACCTAAGAAAACATCACCTCCATCATATATTTCATATTCACACAATCATTCCTTGTGGGGAGTGATATTAAAGGATGCACCTAAGTCAACCAACCATGCCTCATGACATGTATGTGTTATTGAAGAAGCCAAGTACACATCCCCTCCTTCGTCTCTAGATATTTTATCTTATGTAGAAGAAGCATCTTCAAATCCCTTCACTCTCTCAACACTTTTGGATCTACATTTCTTCTTATAGTGCCCTTCTTTTCCGCATCTCCAACATACCTTTACAATTTTTTTTTGAGATTTAGATCTTCCCTTATATTTAATATCCCACTTGAGGACTTAGATCTATTTCTTTCAGATGAGCTTCCTCTTACAAATAAGGAATATGTGTTATGTCCTTCCATGTTTTCCCACATATCCTATGACAACAAGGATGATACCAAATCATCGAAACTTAAATTAGTTGTATTACTACCTATGCCTACAACCAGAAGTCTATCCCATGATTTTGGTAAAGAGCACAATAAACCGATACACTTTTCTTCACCAAAAATAAATCAACAAATAATAGTTGACTTACCACAATATTGAAGGTGTTCATATGCTCTATCACCGAGTCTCCATCTTTCATCTTTAGGTTATATCGCTTCTTCCGCGGAAGCAATTTGTTTACCAAGGACTTTGAATGATACAAAGACTATAACTTATCCCATAATTCCTTGTTTGTAGCTTCCCCTGACACATTTAGTAATATTGAATCTAAGAGACATAATCAGATTGTACACTTTTCCTTTCAATCCAACTTTTCCCATTCTTCCGCTGACATTCTTAAAGGTGCAGTACATGGATCCACAACAATCCACTATTCTTTTTCAACCAACATATATTCCATATTGATCTTCCAAATCTAAAAAAAATTCCCATTAAATTTATATATATATATGTATATTTGAACTAATCACCATTTCTTTTCACATGAAGAATCGATACTTCAGATTTCCCAATGTAACAAGATTTACCATAGACCCGAGCCAAAACCCTTAACACAAATGCATCCCCCTGGAGACAATAATTTATTTGATACCCAATGTATATTTTAACCTTATACAATTAATTAATGCAAATATATTCTTAATAAAAACATAAAAGATACAATGGCACACACACCTTACACAAATATTTTTTCCTTAGAAACCCAAACTAGGAAAACCAACAACCTGTTTAGAGTCACACCTCTAATTGTCTATTAATAATACACTCATTGTTTACAATAAAATACATATATAGGATCCCGCGGCATCCAAAATCCCTAATCCATTGACCAATATTAGTCAACAATCCTAATTCCTTAACTGGAATTAGAAAAACATCGATGAAAACCATGTGCCGAAAAATCACTAAAAAATGGATGCAATCTTTTTTTTTTTAGGGGTACTGCCCCTGAACCCCTATGTAGGGGGACTCCGACCCCATATGGTCCTATCAAATTCCTAGCGTAACACATACACTAGGTATAGTCATGAAAAAAATATAACACATACCCAACAAATAGTAGAGACAATCCGGATAATGATTAGTTGTCACCACGTGGGAAATTAGAGATATACTTTTAAATTGCACGTTGGAATGCTTGAAGGGAAGCACACGCTCAAGGTAGAAACCCTTTTCCATTGATTTCAAATAAGGAAAAGTTGTATATAGAGGAATAATTGCAGACACAATGAAATTTGCAGATAGGGAGATTATCAAATTTGACTAAGGGTTGCCATYAATGAMCAAGGGGGAGATTGTTGGAAATATTGTCGTCATTGATGTCAAAAATAGGGGGAGACTATATATGTCCAAGATAAATATTGCMAGATGGATATTGTTGAAAATATTTTTTTCATTGATGTCAAATATAGGGGGAGACTACAAATGTCCAAGATAAATATTGCAAGATGGAGATTGTTGGAAATATTGTTTTTGGATTTTTGATTCTCAATATGGATARCCTATATTTGAATGAAATTTTACCGTAGACACCTATCTAAAATGGGAGAATAGTTTATATGGTTGGAAATATTATATCAATACCTTTCCAATGGTATATGGAATTCCCTCTAACTCCCTAGGTATAAGGAGATATGGATTTTTTCGTTCGACGACCGAACCACAAAATTTAGGCTAGCTCGACCAGTCTTCACAGGTCACCCCTGAAAGTGAGGAAAATAATACTATAAATATAGGATATATGTGCACATTTGTAGTGTATCAAAGAAAGAGATAAAGTCTGAGGTGTACATAAGGGATATGATGTGTGCGAAAGGAGTTGGAGTGTCCTTTTGGGATCAAAAAGTGTGTAAGAGAAGTCTGAGCGGTTTTCTTGGGATTTTATTTTTCTTAAGGTGCATTATGAAGGAATGAAGGTCTATTATATTGCAATGTGTGCTATTTTTAGGTTGTGATGTTGCAATGCATGTTGTTTTGAGGTTGCGATGTTACAGTCTGGGATTATACTACGAGAATTATGCTATGAGGTTCGCTAGGGCATAAAGGATAAATGTGAGTAGGGTTGGAAGCTAGGTCTAAAGTATGAAATATATAGATGAATTTAGAAGTACTTTTTCTATGAATATCTTGGATTGGTGTCTATACCTGGTTCATACTGAGTTGGTTCTTAGCTGAGAAGATTGATGCTTCAAGTAGGTTGGTCCCTACATAATATATTTTTGAGTTGGTGCTCAGGTGATGGGATTGTTGTCTCCAACAGGTTGGTCCCTGCAAATATTGTAACATAGGTTGGTGCCTACAGGTGCTATGAATTTGGTGCTTAGGTGAGGGGGTTGGTGTCTCCAACAAGTTGGTTCCTTCAAATATTGTAACAATAGGTTAGTGCCTGCATAAATTTATAAGGACACATTTTATGGTTTTTTCTAGATTGAGTTTCCATATTAAAATAAGTGCATTGTGATTTCAGTTTATATGTGATTTTTGTTTCTCAACTAATGAATGATTGATGAATGTTTAAATAAAGTAAAAAATATCTTATACTAATTCACCCCCCCCACCCCCTCTCAGTATAAGCATAAGTTCAACAAAAACCTTGTGCATAGTTGATGTTAGGGGTGATAATGTTCTCTCTTTTAAATGAAGAGGTGTCATAGAGAAAAATAGAGAAATGATCAGTTGTATCCCAAAATTATTCACTCATCACAAAGACAAATATGGCTTCTGCCCATTTTATTATTAGATGAATTGATATATTTTAGTTAAAAGAATGTGAATATGGTTTCCACTGGCCTAGACTAATCCAAATTTAATGAGAAGAACAAAATGAATACAGATCTATATTATTAACATAGAGACATAGTAAAACTTGGCTTCTATTAAATAAATAAATATGTTGAAACTATAAAATGTAGACTGAAACACGCTTGTTAGAATGGTGGCGGCTTATCTCTGAGAAGATATGTGAAGGAAATGCTCATTCGCAAGAAGATGAGTACAATGAGTCCTCAAAAGACTTTTTACATCAAACATGAATGGAAAAAACCTAGACATCCAAAAACATAACCCTAGGAGATGAAGTGCCAAAAGTCATGTGGGCCCCATTGGGGTAAGTTGGTACATCAACATCCCGGGGTCATAACTTTTGCATACAATATTTGATTGGGGTGTTCGATACCTCATCGAAAAGGTCTATCTGATAATTACAACTTCTGTTAGGGTTTAGAGAATGTCGTTAGCAACCCCTGTCCCCCCAAAAGTCCAAAAGAACGTCATTTAGGGCCTAAAAAAGGCCTCAAAAGTTTGGGACCCTAAAATTTAGAAAAAAACTACCAAGATGAAAACTGTAACTGCCAAGATGAAAGTTGTATGTGATCCAAATGGAAGAGGTGGGTGGCCACCTATATCCACTTAGATCATAGAAGATTTGAAGTTTATGAATGTGGACAACTCCAAAAATGATGAAACCTATTTCTATTTATTTGTTATTCTGATATAAAATTGTTCTTGCAGAAATAATAGTCAATTGAAGGTTCTATGAAATTTAAATAATACAGATGCCATGAATGATATGGTAATATAACTTCTAAGAATAATGGAAAATCATTTGAAGAAGGAAGAGAAGAATGATAATATGATACAATCTCTATCGAAGATGAATGTGAATAATAGTTTCATCAATTGTAACACTTTGGTAAATAATCCATTTGGAAATGTTTAAATCTCAAGGGCTCTCTGTTTCAATAGTTTTAATTTGAAAAACCCTTCACAAAATATGAGATGAGATGACAATTTTGTACTTAGAATTAGGAGAAACCAACACTGGTGAGGCTACACTCACAATATTATTGAATGAGGAACGATTACATCATAATATAGGAATTGGTTCTACTTAGGCGGTTACAACAATCACCAGGAAAATAGGATCTGCATTAACTGAGATGTAGAGTTCATCTACGTAACTATCAACTGCTCCATTATTTCCAAGTCTCCCCCTTAATGAAGAATGTATTGACTTCTACACCTAACATCTCCCTAAACAACTCAAAATTAATCTTTCCAAGAGGCTTAGTGAAAATATCAACAATATTTTCACTAGTATTACAATACATAAGAGCTATTTCATTGAACTGCAATTTTTCTCTAACAAAATGAAACTGAGCATCAACATTCTTTGTCCTTGCATGATAAATCAGATTATTCTCCATCTTGATTGAACTTTGATTATCACATTTGATCATTGTAGGTTCCTTTTGTTCTTCTCCAACATATTGAAGAAGTCTTCTCAACCAAATAGCTTCACAAGTTGCTACACATAAGGATTTATATTCTTCTTCAGTAGAAGACAAAGATACAGTAGGTTGATTTTTACTACTCCATGAAACAATCCCGGATCTAGTGCCAAGCACATATCCAGTG
>SNQJ01S0145336.1:8921-24107 GCA_010110895.2 Picea sitchensis | reverse complement strand
AATTTGTCAACTAGACATCAATCATATCAATGAACTAATCTCTATCCATAAAGAAAATAGTTTTTATCAAAGAAGGATCTCAAAGGAATTTAAAAATCATCAAATATGTGCTTGTGTGACACATAACATTTCTTAGTCGTCATCTCTATTGACATCCTTTGTATCTGACACTTAACACTTCTATATAACTACATAATAGTCTACAACAACGATTCAACATAACATGTACATACCCAACACTCCATCATCAACCAACTCGGTCGAACTCATTTCAATCATTCTTAACAACAAGTCCTAGTCGATCAACAACTAGAAATCTCAAGTTGGGTTTACTTCATCAAAAAATTAATAACATCAATAATATCAATAACATCCCCACTACTCAATAACCTAAATTAAGTCATAAAAAAACAACACAACTATCAAATACCAATAGTGACAACATCTCCAATTGAAACTCAGTCGACTAATACCTCTAGTTTAACCTTAGTTGACTACTCTAATCAATTAACAACAAGAATGAGGAGCAGTGTCATGCTATATAACCTATTATATACATATGTAATAAATCCTCAAACACCTGTGAAAATTATTCAATGACCATTCATTAGTCCAACCACAAACGAGCTTGGTTGTTGGCACTGGTCCAAAATCTTGTCTTTCATGCCTCTTTTTCAAAGATTCAAAAGAATAATTTCCACTATTCCAAGAATGTCAATCCTTGAAACAACTCCGCTGATCTTTCTAGTGAGGATTTCTATATGGAAATGAATGTTGTTTTGACTAAATAGAAGGTGCAAGCTTAGGTTCCTACTCAACTAAAGGTCCAAAACAACCTTACACATCAATAAAAATGTCATCTACAACAACAATTTCAAATTCTAGAATATTATAATGAACCAAGTCTTCAGTTGTCTAAGAAAAATCATTAGTAGTTGGTTTCCTTTCCTACAACTTAGTTAGATGACTTTCACCTACAACAAACAAGACCTTCTACTCTTCGTAAAGACTCTCCTTTTTGTTAGTGAATTCTAAGCATATTTAAGAGTCACTTCTTTAGGAAATGTTAGCTTATGAATAATGGAAACAATAATACCTTATCCACTCTTCCCAAGTCCACATTTGGTTAGCCCATCTTACTTAATAGTGGGGGTCCAACACTTGTAGCATGTTTTTCAAAACTAGGAGAAAACACAATATTAGTAGCCAACAAGGTACAAGAAGGTTCCAAAACATCAATATAAACCTTTTGACAATCAACAAGGCTACAATCAAGAGCATCAAATGTAGAAGGAGTAATCAAAGAGCTTGTAATCTCAACATCATCACACTTCTTCATAGTAGTCTGGAATCAACTTACTTCTAGTCCAAGACCCTATATGAAATCCTACACTCCCTTATTGGTATAATCCTTTCAGTCATTTGAAGCAACAAGAGATCATAGTATTTATTCAGATCCTGGTATTCATCAAATAACCAGACATTGTGCTTGAAGATTAGTAGCTTCCTCATGAATTTCATCAACATAGGATTGCAAATAAACAACCTTGTTCTCTAGTAGGTTGTTGTATGTTTCTAGCCTATTGGTCTTCTCCTTCAAACTGGTAATATATGTATGAGAATTTTTTTTAACATCCTCACTGAAATCATCAAATAAATTTATTTTATTGCCAAATTCATCAATTTCGAGGTTCTGAAAGACATGTTTCAACTTTCTTTCCAATACATTAATCTTTCTAGATTTTTCATTATATCTATGCAAGATGGTAGTTTGTAAGAGGGAATATTCATCCTCCAAATGGGTATGGGATATATCTAGCTTATATTTCAATCTTCCATTCTCTTTCCATAATCGGAAATAGTAGTTTGCAAGGCAACAACTTCTTCTCAAATTTGATCATGAAATTCTTTCAAAGAAATAACTTTATTCTCAAGAATTTCCTAAGATTTTCATAGAATTGATACTTCATCTTCATAAAAAAGAACCCATCTTCAAATAGGCTTCAAAATCTAAACATAGTCAAGGCAAGTTAGTTGTCTCAATTTGCTAGTTGATTCTCAAATTAGTTAAAAAGGATCTCTTAAATGTTCAATCGATATAGTTATACAACATTAGTACTCCAACAAATTCAATATACCCAAGAAGATTCTATCCTCTAATAGTGATAGATTTTTTACCAATATTCCTTCTCTAATAAATTGAGTAATGTAGATAGTAGCAACAATAGAATCTACCACCAATGCTTAATGAGCTAAAAAACCATATATAAGAACAATATATCCTTCCAAAGTGATAATGCGACCAAGAAGAAATACAAATCTGCTCCATTCTTCTACAATATGGGTATTCCCTAATCTAACCTTAATGTGATTTGAACAACATATAGAGAAACAACAATAAAATGATGCCCTAAATTTTAATTAAAGGCCAAAAATTAGATATAACTTCAACAATATATGTCGTAACAATATCTTCAGGCCAAAAATAGTGCAACCTTGGTCTCTTGCTTACAAAACAAATAAGTCTACCAACCTAGATATATGGTATGCAATAAATAGAGTGCTTGAAAACACAATAGAATCGAACTAAACCTAAATGTGAGAACCGACCCATTGCTATGTCCAATAGATTTGTTGTGTTATGCTTAGTAGATTATTCGAATGTTGGGTAGATCACTTCGTTGGTCATACACTCACACAAGGATACGCTTCAACATGTCAATCAATGCTTAAGTTGAAAAAATAATCCACCATTTATTTTATTACACATCTAAGATCAAGGAGATGCCAACAATTCATTCTTCAATTAACCAAATAATCCACATAACTCCACGTTTTGATGCAACAAGCTACAACATAAAATAACATAAGTGAAAACACAGATTTCAAGAGAAGTGGTGGTGTCAATAGACAATATGATAACTTAATCACAATGAACATATCTCCATGAGTAAATTATGCTATGAGATGTAAGATAGACCGATCTAAGAGATAATCTATATATAGGTTTGGGAAGGTGACCGAACCCTTAATGTATGAGATCACACACCCCATAATTGTCCATCAAAAGTGGATTTGAAATGTTGAGCTAGACATGGTCAACTACATGCACCCAATTGGTGGTTATTTGGGTCCATTCCTTGCTTGACTTCTTTAATGGCCAACTTCCTCTTCATGGTTGCCTACACATTTGGACAAGGTGAGGTTACACCAAGAAGCATCAATTCCAAGACATTGGTTCGCACACGTGTATGTGCGCACGCATGTACGCGCACGCACACACAAAAGGTTTCATGTATTTGTAACAAAATAGGGGTTTTAAGAAATATATGTCACTGATGCTCTTTAAACCTAAAAACACACCAGTGCATCATTTTAGGTATAAATATTTTGTATTCAAATAACAATTTAAAAAATTAATTAACAAAATATTATTGTTACATTTTATATATCCACCATTGTAGGCCCAATATGCATCACATACATGGGCACCGATGTTATTTGCACACATTTCTAACAAATTGTTAGTTTAAAAAAAATAATTTAAAAAGTATTATTGGTGCTCCACATACCTACAAATGCATTAGTGCTTTGAAACATATGGAACTCTGAATTAGGTTTGAATATTTTGAAGTAAAATATTGATTTAAAAAAATAATAACAAATAGTATGAGTGTTTAATACAGAATCAATGTTGTCACATTGGTGCTTTAACAAAAAAATCACATTGGTGCACATAGAAGACATGTGTACCAACATTTTTTTTAAGCATTCGTGATAAAATATAATTTAAAATAAACTAACATTGGTGTGTCAGATACCCACACGTACACTAATGCATTAGGATATCATTGGGAGCATTGCAATAGGGTAATTTTTTTTTTACCAACCCTTGATTTTATTTGTAACTTCCTTTAGTGCTTGAAAGAAATCAAGCATTGGTGCTTATTATCCACTTGTCACTGCCCCATTGTGTGGTGCTACCATATTGTTGGAGTACTCAATTCCTTTGCTTTCATAATGGATTTGAAATTTTACAAATGATACATAATTTTCATTTTTTATCTACATGACAACCATTCCTCCTTGCCTATGAAGAGACCAAGCAGGTTTATTGTTATCCCATAATTACATCTTTAACAATTTAAAATTTAAAATCTGGCTTTAATTTCACTGTTTTCACAGTTTTATTTTTTTTTTTTATCTTGTGCCTCCTATGTATTTGGTTCACTGTTGAGTTAAATTTCATACATTGAATATTCTTGTGCTTGTTGGTGTCCTTTTAAAGGTAAGGATACACCATCACAGTGCTCCAACAAATCTTAATGGACTACTTAGTTAAATTTAATAATTTTTTTTTTTGTTGTGCTTCTCTATGCATTATTAAATGTACTAATGCTATATGCTCCATTACATATTAAGCTCACTGATAAGATAAACTTAACAAAAAAATCCTGCACCCATTGGTGCACTATTAATTTTTAGGATGCATCATCTATAATTATCTAATACATAAAACAATATTGTTGAGCTAAATTTACCAAATTAATTTTTCCTATTCTTTTCTAGTGATTTTCAGAGTACTATAAGGAATTTTGAGTGGTGTGTTCTTTGGTTGGAGTGCACCATGAATCCCTAGTAATATTAAAAATAAAATTATTAGTCCAATCGATACAATGGAAAGTTGAAGCTGACATTAGGCCTAGAAGCGTGAGCAGTTAACATGCAGTGCAATTACAACTCAACAAAATTTTGGAAGCCCCGTGGGTAAGTTGGCTAGAAAGAGATTGAGAGAAATTCATGAGGGTTCAATGTAAAGACATGGTGGGACTAAACAAGACTTCCAAGCCTACAAAAAAACTACAACACGGGTGTCAAAAGGGCCAGTAAGGTACTAACTAGGACACTGACCATGAAGAGGTAAGCTCTAGCATCCATACATGATACCTTTATAGTATCTTGAAGGTATACTGTCGTGAACGAATGGGGTTGACCCTATGGAAAATATGTGATTGATGCAGAAAAATGCATTGTGTAGGTGGAATGAAAACTATCCTATATGACAGTAAATAAAACAATACATGTTGAAGAGTTTGAAAAATGATGACAAAAGTATAAGCATATGTTTAGAGGGAGTCCCGTAGGTGATGGCCATAAAAATATTGAGAAGATGATATGAAGCTTCAACACAAAGTCATGGCGGGACTAAGCATGACTCCCAAGATTATGAAAGTATTTCAGCATGGGCGCCAAACTGTGAAAAAGATTCTAACTAGGGAACACATGAATGGTAGGCTCTACCACATGAATTGAGACACTTCTAAACAACATAGAAGGTTCCATGTCGCAACTCAGTGGGGTTGATCCTAAGAAAAAATGAAACAAGTAATAGATAATGAAAAAAAGCATTGAGGGGAAAATCTAATCTATATGCTAGTTTCAAGATCATTACCCATCATAATGGATTGAAATAACAAAAGGTACCAAAGAAAATGTTTCCAAAGTCCTATATATAAGACCAACAACACTCATCTAGAAGTTAATAAGTCCAATATAAAAACCTATGATGATAACATGTCTATGGAATACTAAACTTGAAAAAAACAAACCCTAAAAGTAAAATATGTATAGAGGACCGCATAGCCTTGAGACATATGCTTATTAGTGCTCCAAGTAGATCCCATTACCAGGCCCAGGCCAAGGGATTCTTTGATAACCAACTTTTAAAGATTCCATCTCAGGAAGAGGTCAAAAGTCCATAATCATAGCTTCAAGGATAACATCATCCGAAGGAAATTCAACATCCAGGAAACCAAGACTCTAAGACTCACCAATACCAGGGATCAAACCAAGACTCTAAAGACTCACAAATACTAGGGATCGAGGTCTCACAAACACTAAGATAAGACTCAAGAGGAAATAATGTGAGCTTCTGTTTCATTCAATAGGGGAAGAAAGGGCCCCATCTCCATTGGATAAAACACCTAATCAATTGTCTAGACCTTGTCTTAAGAAAGAAAATATAACTGTAAAGGATCCTTCTCAAGAGTAATTGAACACCGAGGATAATATGCCACATAATTCACCTATGGCGAGGAATATTCTACTCAAACACTAGGAACATACAAAGGGGAAACCTAAGGTAAATCCAAACCAGGATGGTGATTATAAGATGAAAGATGATCAATAGTGACAATATTTTCATTATGAGGAAAATGCATCATAGAAAAAAGCATAAACACCACAACATTCATAGAATAAACATAATCATGCCAAAGAAGAATATTGAAGTCTAAAGGGCTTGGCAGCACTAACAGATCGACTAGGAAAATATTCCCATCTAAAGTAATAAGAAACTAAGGAAGGATCCCCAAACATTCACTGGGTCTTCTGTTGAAAGCCAACAACTCACTAGTAGATGACACAATCTTGGGAGAACCCAAAGTTTTCCAAGCCGAGGAGGATAAAATACTTGCATAGGATCCTTCATCTACAATACATCGATGAATGCCTTTCAACATAGGTTCAACCATAACTGTTATTTGGAAAGGTGAAAAATAATGAATGCGAGGCTCCACAAGATCATTCTAATCATAAGATGCCACCCTAGGAATTGAAGGTATTGTAATCGAAGAGAGTGGAATTCCCCCTTGTTCAAAAGGTACTAAACTGGAAATACTAAATACATAGTCAAAATACTCATCACTTCCCGAAAGAAGAGTGGGATCAACCGAAGATTGCGTCAGCTCGACCACTTTGGAATAATAGTCACTCTCCAAGAGAAGTGTGGGATCGTCTGAGGATTGCATCGGTGTGACCACTTCCTCAACTACTGGTTGAATAAGATAAGAGACAACATGGTCAAAAGACAGATTTCCACCAAAAAGAGACTGGTATCAGCCAAAGATGGGATCAACATGATCACTTCATAAACCAATGATTGATTAGATTGTTCAGAAATTGAAGATGACTCAGAACAAGAAGGGCCATCATATAAGGACCACACTCTTCGTACTAGAGAAATAGTAGGGAACAAATGAGTAGGGTTATCTCCTTTGAAAATATTACAAGGGAAATTGGGCTTATGTTCTATACGCCCATGCTTCTCAACTGTATTAATACCCCCGGCATGACTTGTAGTGGTTGGTGGGTTGACCCCAACATTACTTGGAGTGGTTAGGTGTTGATCTACATCATAACTTGCAGAAGTTGGTGACGTTATTATAGTATGACTAGAAGTGACTAGACTCGTTCCCCTGACATGCCTTGCAGTGGATTGTTTCTTGTCTTCAACATGACTTGCGAAGTTTGGTGATGTTTGTCTAGTATGACTAGCAATGACTAGACTCGTGCCCCCAACATGACTAGTAGAGGTTGGTGACTTGATGTCAGTATGAGTTGAAATGACTAGACTTTCACTCCCAACATAACTAGCAGAGGTTGGTTTCTTTCCCCCAGCATGACTCGCAGAGGCTGGTGTGAGGTCTTCAACATGACTAGTAGAGGTTGGTGAGAAGGTACCTTTTGGATACCAGCATGGGTTGATTAAGTAACAAGATCGATGAATGAAGGAGTGAGAAGAAGTTACCTCGAAATCCACTAACCATCCTTATCCAGTGCAAGTACCCATGCTTTGTGGGGAACCCTCTAGTAGTATTGAAAAGTGTGATAAAAAGTTTTCCCCAGGTACCATGAGAAACCCCTCATAGTCACCTCTAAGATCCCTAGGAAAATAATCCAAGGTCACCAACTCAGAATCAACATTCGAGGGAACAATTGACAATCAAGATCGAATGTATGGGCAGGGTAACAAAGCTCGAAGCCTTGAAAGAACTTCCTATTAGGGAGGTATGGGTACTAACAAAACCCCCAAAATATGATCTCTCCACTATGATTGGTCGATTTTCGAAGGGGTTAACTCCTCTACTCTTCCTCACACAACCTTGTTCTTGGCTCCTATGAGAGAGGAGTTTCCTGGCCACACCTATACAATATTTGGATTTGATTCTCCCGAACTCAAACTCCTATGTTTCTTTACCAAACTTCTTGGAGATTTATCTCTTCAATCATAATTCAAGGCCCTAACCCTAAACTTGTTTGTGAACCCTAGAAACAAAGTCTAGTATATTTTAAATTTAGTGTTCATTTTAATGGTTTTTTTTACTCAAAGGGTACAAAAGTGAAACTTTTGTTGTTTGAGACTCTTGCAAAAATGAAAATTTTGAATAACACTGTCAAAGAAAAATTTACACTAATACTTTACTGAAAAATATTTTCAAGAAAGTAAAATGCATGAACAATCCTTCAAACCTTGAAATGTAATCTTTTCTCTTTTTGATGCAAAATGCACAATGCAACGTTTTGAGAAAAGAAAAAGAAGCAAACACAAGGATGTTCTTTGTTATTTTTCTTTTCAAATGATTTTGATATGAGAAGAAAACAAAATACTATACTAACATCTTTTCTTTTTCAAATAACAACGCAAAACAATGCAAAGAAAGAAAGAGACCTAACTAGGAGAAAAACAAGTTTTTTTTTTTTTTTTTCCCTTCTTTATACCAAATCAAAAAATAACAAAAGATGCTAAAATAAAGGAATTTTTTTTGTTTTATGTTTTAAAAATCCAAGGAAAGAACAAAATAAAAGTATCGAACTCAAATACAAACTCAAGTTTAAAAAATGACCGCAACATTGACCAGAAAATCGAGATCTTGAGAACATGGCTAGTCTTATAGTCATGCAATCCAAGGGATAAAAGGGAGACACATATGGATAAAAAAAAAATTTTACATCAAAATTTAAGGCCTTACCAACTTCCTATAGGCCAAAAAAATTTCCAGTACCAAAATCTACAAAAATTACCCCCAAACTAGCTGAAACGGGTCTTGAAAAAGGATGAAAAACAAGCAAAAAAGTCACTTTTTTGGGGGTATACGTGATTCACTCCACTGGGAATTGCATATATAAAATTATTTACATGGTTTAAATCACTGTAGGGAGCGTGCATGAATTTTATACATGGTTTGGCCTTCTACAAATCATGTATATACGTGATTTGGCCTTCTACAAAGTGCATATATGACCCAACACATACGTGTTTTTTAGCATTGATATACACACTTCACTCCTATATAAGGGAATCATATGTACACCATTTATTTCAAAGAAAATTGTGTATACAATTATAAAAACTTGGAAAAAATTGGTATAAATGCCAGAACCCAAAATGTTGTAGAGAGACCAAGAGAAAGCAAAAAAACAATGGAAAACAAAGAACAAAAACTTCTGATCAATTTTCAAGTTTTCAGAGACTTAATACAATAATCAAAGAAAAAAGAAAATACAAAAGGATCATATCATACTGGACAACCAAATTAGATCCTCCCAAAACTAAGAGAAGGGCCAAAAGACCAAATTCTCACAAAGATAGGTGACTATGTACACAACAAATAACATACATATGCTATTCAAACACATGAAAATCACATATATACGTGATTCAAGCAAATTCAAATCGTGTATGGTGCAACGAAACTTCAAAAAGAAGAAATTTCCAATAAGAGGGAAGCTCCAAAAACTTGGTAAAAGTTTTTTAGATGACAAATGCTTTGAAGGAAATCCCCAAAACAAGAAAATTATAGAAATCAAGACAACACAAGAAGCCCTAAGACCGACCCAAACTAGGAGAAAATATCCCTAGTATGGTCGCCAATTCTGTTACTGTATTTTTACCTTGTGACCTTGGGTCATGTCACAATAGATCCTAACCATATTTAAAATACAAACCCTACCCTCAAACACAAAATTGCAATAAAAAATCTACTTTGGAAGAGAGAAGAGAAGAGGTCACACCTTGTATCCTATGATTTGATGTCGTTTGTAGATCTCAACCTTTGATTCATTCCTAATATTTTCCTGTACTAACCTACAAAATGAGATCAAGTCTATGCTGCAACAAGGTAGTTATGAAATCAAGTTATACATGTAATATAGGAATTAAAATATGTAAATCAAATTAACATATATAAATAGATTGAACAATATTACACAAATATGGAGGGAAAGATAACCCTTTTATTGAAAACAATAGAAGTAGGTAGTTATAGCCTGACTTGAATTGTCGGCACTACCTCGAATCCAACCACCTAGGTTCCTCCAATGGACCCTTATAGCATCAAATCAACAACATTATTCTTCCTCAGATGACCCAAAAGGGATAGGTACACACCCTTTGGTCATATATGAGAGAGGAAGGAATTCTACTCAGAGGCTAAGAGAAAAAAGGGAAGCTTGCAAATCGTCAGCATAACCTTGCACCAGGTTTTCTCCCCATACATACCCCCAATAGGTTCTTATATACCATCCTCAAGGGGTTGGGGTGGTTGTATTCCATTGTGTACGGGCCAAGGGAAGTTTGGGAATGAGCCCAATCGAAAGCCCTACCCAAAAATGTGGAATATTTTTGTTTTTTCATAAAATTTAGGGCATACATAGTTTTTACACTTCAAAATAGCATATGTACGCGATTTACAAATGGGTGAATTGTGTATGGAAATAAAGTGGTTTTTTTAGATGACATCAATGGATGAGAGTGGGATTTAAGTTTGCAAGCTAGGGAATGGACTAGGCCATCTCACAAATGAACATTTGGTGGGGCAATTCGTGGTATAACAACTTTTACTTAAGAGAAACAATGTGCTTAGAAATATTACAATGCATTGGGAATGGTGCATTGCAATAAATTAGGTGCAGTAATGAGTTTTACACATTGTTTTGGAAAAAACAATTAAGTTTAATATTTAATGACTATTACAAATTGTAATTTAGTATATGATTTTATTTTATAGATATACATGCCTAATGATTTATATGTGAATCAGGGATATCAACAACTATGATAACATAAGGATAAACAAAATCAATAGTAGGTTGACATAAATACCTTTATACATGAGTGGGAGGCCTAGGAGAAGGATAGATATCTATACCCTTGTCTTATTATAGCTAAGAATCATCTCCTTTTGAGGGATGTTGGCCTCCTCAAGTTCTATAAGGAGGATATCTCCCTCAAGGGGAACTCATGGTTATTGATGCATTTGATCTGTCATTAGGATAATGGAAAATATTCTTTTAGGCTTGGTCCTGATTTGTAGTACCAACCTAAAATGGATAATTTTTATTTCATCACTGAGTTTTTTAAGTGAGGGGTAGGGGCGAGGGGGGGTGATTTTCCCCAATTCCCTGACCTGACACTCATGATTACAAGAGAGAGTTAGATGGAATATGTCTAGAGATATAGTGAGTTCTAGGTGGTTGGGGGGGAATTGAGTTTACATTCTTTCGGTGCATAGGATATTAAGTGATTATCCCTTATGGTCATGACACTATCACACCATGCCTCTGATGGGATGTGTATTAGTTGTCATCTGATGCACTCTGTAGATATTTTATTTTGGATTCTTAGATTGATCAGTTGTAGTATGTTTGAAGGGAGGCATGTCTTCCCCTTTACTTTAGAGTTGTTTACTTTAATTTTTGAGAGGTTTTTGGTGACTCAAACAACATTCTACTGCTTCTCTCCTAGGTTGATGAGTGATGTGCATATGCACATGTGGGGGTGAATGTCACCCAAGAGGGGCTAGTCGGAGTACCCATGTAAGCTAATGAGTTTAGAGGTTTTGGATTTGTTAGTTAATTAGGATGATGTTGTCCTTGATATTGTACACTATTCATACACAAGGATGTATTTTTAGGATGTAAAAAAATCCTATTTAGTCAAGGCGTTCTAACATATAAGAGAGGTAATATTATTGTCATTTTTTGATTAATATAGTTGCATATTTCTTTGTCTTATTTAATGCACATGTAACTGATTGTAATGTTTTTTTTAAATTGTTTAATTATTGTTGTCTACCATTTTTTAGTTATTGTCTTGTATTTTGGTGAGTATCCTCCCCAACATGATAAGGATATGGATGAGGTTGATTAGTTGGCTCATACATAGAGACCTACCATGTCAAGCAGGGTAGATTATTGATTCTATCATTAGGTGCTAGATCCAATATGTACACTGATGATTTACCATGGAGTGGTGCCAATATGGTCTTAAGAGATCATGTGGGACCCTAAGATTTCACAACTATATTTGATCCCTTCCTCACTATATGAGATTATTGATGTGCCATGTTGTTAGTTCCCTCAACCTACTCAAGGTATTGAGGGCTCGTTCGACATATCCTCCTTGATTAGGCCAAGCACTATCTCCTTCCCCATCTCCTCCTCCAACAAGTTTCCCACCATATCCTCCCCCCTTCTCCTCTTCCACCTTCAACATATCCTCCTCTAGAAGGTCCACCACCATCTCCTTCCCCTCCTCCTTCTCCACCTTCAACATATTCTCCTCTAGAAGGTCCACCACCATCTCCTTCCCCTCCTCCTCCTCCACTTGCACCACCAACTATGACACTTGCACCACAAACTATGACACTTGCACCACCAATTGCTTCATTTATTACACTCATTATTGATTCTATAGATGCTATGATCACATGAGGCGATCTAATTCCTAGTGGAGAGCTATATGAGACTCTACTTTCTACATTATTACCTAGTGTAGGCATTGATCACACCTTTAGTTTTTGTGGCATAGCCATTGATGCCCATGATTCTAGTGATGGACATAAATACTAGTATTTGACATGTACAATGATTCTTGCAATATATATTTGACTTTAGACATATGCTTAACATATATATATATATATATTATCATTCATGTATATTAGGCCTTTTCATATCATGTTGATGTTAATGTTGTTTGACTTATAAAATGTATTATGTGTTTGTTTTTTTTTTTAACTGAAATATAAATCCCCATTCATTCAAAAGATGGCTATGTTGAAGCTAGTGGTGGTTACATTAAACATAGTTTAGATATTTTACCAAAACTATACAAATTTCAATAGTAATAACTATAGTCAGTAATGCCTTCTCCAAATAGGAGTTCCACATATTTCTACTACTAGTGATCCAGGTGGATATCGGTGGCCACCCAGCTATTCCACTGGCTCGAAAAACAATTTTCCACCTTGGCAACTTTTCGATAGTTTTTTAGGTTCCAAACTTCTAGGGTCGTCTTGAGGTCCAAAACGATATTTTTTTTGGATTTGCGGCCCAGGTGACTGCTAGAGGCATTGACCTGGTCCAGTCGAAAATCGTTCTTCTCAGTTAGACCTTTCCAATGGGCTATCGTATGCCTAAAACAAAGATCGTATGAAAAAGTTACAACCTCGAGAAGTTGATGTACTAACTTACCCCAACGAGGCCCACATGACTTTTGGCGCTTCATCTCCTAGGGTTAGGTTTTTGGATGTCTAGGTTTTTGGCATTCATATTTATTGTAAAAATGCCTTCAGAGACTTAAGATGTGAAAGTGAAGGATTCTTACCGAACCATATCTCATATGGAGTGATTTCGACTAGTGCCAATGAAGGAGACATATTCACCAAATATTTTATAGTGTCGACTGCCTCTGCCCAGAATTCTTGCACAAGCCCAACACCATTGAGAATTCTCATTTCCTTTTCCATCAACATTCTATTCATTCTATTGACAACTCTAATTTGTTGTGGGGTATATGGTGTGGTATTTTTGCATTTTATGTCACACTACTTGTAGAACTGCTCAAAATCATTTCCAAAGTATTCACCTCCATTGTCAGTTCTCGACACCTTAATATTATTATCTATCTAGTTTTCTACAAGAGATTTAAAATATTTGAATTTCTCGAAAACCTATGATTTCTTCCTCAAGAAATATATCCATGTCTTCCTAGATAAATAATATATGAAGGAGACACAATACATGGATCCACCAAGTGAAGGAACTGTTACAGAGCCAAACACATCACAATGAACCAATTCTAGAACCCCCTTTTCCCTTGTCAATCCAGATGGGAACCTAACCCAATTTTGTTTTCCATATATGCAATTTTCACAAAAATTGACTTCTAAATTACACTCAGGAAAACCTTCAAACATACCTTTGTTATGCATAGCTCAAAGTCATTTTTCTCCAATGTGTCCCATCCTCTCGTGCCATAGCATGGTTGGATCGACTTGACGAAGTCTTGTCAAGTCAACTTGTCGACTTAGCCTGAGTTAAGTTGACTTGAGGAACAATGATGTTGTTACATCCAATCGAGTCGACATTCCCTAACAACTTGTATATGGTTCCAATATGAACTCCTTTCATTAATACCATCGAACCTCTGACCATCTTGCATGTATCCTTTTGAAATAGAGTGTGCACTCCTTCATCACTCATGTTACTGACATATATAAGGCTTTTGGCCAAACTTGGAATATGTAGCACACTTGTAAGGGTTCTACTCCTGCCAACCTGTAGTATCAATCGAACTCTTCCTCATCCAATAGTTTTGTTTTTCGAGTCATCTCCCAAGAAAAAATTTCCCCCTTCATATCATTCATAGTCACATAACCATTCTCTATGTGGTTTCATATGAAATGACACTGTTGAGTTGATCAACCAAAGACCTTGATCCAATTTTGTACTAGTCGATGTCAAATACACATTGCCTCCTTTTTCTGGTGTAGTCTTTCTCTTAGTCGACTGCCTCTCATTGGATCCTATACTAAATTTTGTTGCCTTCGAATTGCAATCCCTTTTATAATTCCCAACTTTACCACATTTACAACATATTCTTGTCGATTGAACTAGGGATTTAGATCTACCCTTCGACTTAGGATTTCTACCAGAAAAGTTTCCTTTATCTTTGTCAATCGGTCAACCTCTCACCACTAACACATCTTTGGTCGATCCTTCCATGTTCTTTATTGTCATTTCTTCTTACAGTAGAGATTCAACAACATATTCTAGTGCTAATGTGGTTGAATTACTCCCTATAGCCATGACTAAGCTATCCTAGGTGTTTGGAAAAGAACATAATATGCTAATACATATTTCCTCCTTGGTGATTTTGATATCCATGGATGATAACTGGCTTATTATGGTATTAAATGCATTCAAATGCTTAGTCACAAAACTTCCATCACTCATCCTTAGAGGATACAAATTATTTTTAAGGAACAACTTATTTACAAGGGATTTCGACTAGTACAAGCTCCCCAACTTGTCCCACAGTTTCCCGGCTGAGTCTTCTATTAA